>CAIGRK010395685.1:0-10395 GCA_903798315.1 Fraxinus greggii | reverse complement strand
GGAGTAGATTACGATGCTACCAGTTGTTTCAAATTGAATAGTAAGTATTACTCCCTTCATCCCGTGTTCTTCTATGTCACTAGTTGTTATTCTTATTAAATTTTCTAGATGACTAATAAACTTATCATGAAGTTAAAAAGAAACGTTCACAAAATAATAGCAATAATAGTTACGTTACACCCCTTAATGAGAGGATAATTTTGAAAAAATGCTATAGAAAAGATAAGATGACTGGTCAGTTGTACTTAGAAGGTTAACGAGAATGCCATAATGTCATCAAAATTATGTATTTTCCAGCACGCCTTTAGATGAATGTAACATTTTCCTCAAGAAGCCATAGTGCTGCAAAAAGCCCATATATATACATATGCCCTTCTCTGGAAGCCAAATGAAATTCACCAAGGTAATAAGGATGTCTTCCACGTCTCTAATATGAAATGAATGTCTCAAACAAATTTTTCGATTACGGCTCATAAGAATTTATTCCCATATGAGGGCATTCAAAGTATCTCCAAAGTTCGAAATCCCCACTGTTCTTCCTGCAATCAACTTTAGAGCAAAGCCAAACCATTTTGATTCGATCAATTCCTGTAATCAGCTTCAGCTCCAAACTAATCAACCATAATCCTTATACTTCCCCTACCAAGCCTATAATTTAAGTACCCCTAAAAATTTCATCTTACTGTTCAATGCGTAAAATATTTATATTGCATTTTGAAGAGATTCAGATTTCCATCATACAGTTACAGAGTACATATTTAAACAAACATAAACATAATAAATCAACAAAATTAAACTCAAGTATACAACACAATGAACATGAAAAATTGTTTTTCCAAAAGCAAGTAAGTCGGCCACCGTACATTAATTTTTCGTGTCCACCATTCCTCGGATGCTACAATCCGACCTCCTGACGGGTTGTATTCGACCTTAGTACAAGTCAACAATTCGGTGAGACGTTTGTGTTCTCGACTCATTGCATCCCAGTGGTTGCGAAGTTGGAGTTTACTCCAATTGTGGCCGGAGGTGGAGTTAAACAGCATAATAACATGCTATCAGCCATGTTTCGTGAAATACTTGCCATGTCGATGACCTTCGACAATGGCGGTCTCGCATGCAGCTGTAAGCGCTTGCATCTCTACATATCTCCATCTCGCATATTTTTTGAAGGCTTTAGCGTTTGGGCAGTCGTCGACAGCGATTGACGAACCAGAACCACGAACATCACCCATTTGCGGGATTACGAAATGAAGTTAAAAAAACCAACGAAAAGGAATCAACAACGAATGTTCGTAGTTTAGACCTCATTGGAGAATGGGTCCATGGATTGGGAGAAGAGGTTGAAGAGGTGGTGGCAACAAGATTGCAGTCGAACTGGCCAACTTTATGGGGGGCATGCCGGTCGAGGGCCGGTAGTAATTTTCGTCGCGAAATGGGGCCTCCTTTCACCGTCGTGTGTGTTTTGGAGCCCGTAATCAGCAGCGAAGTGGTTGCTAGTTGCCAGTTGAAGGTCTACTCCCGAAAAAGTTTGGTTTAGGACGGGTGAAGTCGTTGGCTGACAATCGAGGGCTCTACAGGACGGAGATTATACTGTTGGCTACAAGGATGTCAGGGGAGCTGAGCGAGACTTTTTTCAAGGGAAAGTGTCGGCCAGTATGGTTTGGGTAAAAGGTAAAGGTGGGAATTGATGTTTCTTATGTCACGGTTTGTACAGTAAGGAGGTAGCATGTTGTTAGGTTGGAACTGTTCCAACGTTCAGATTTTTGCTACAAATCCGACAAAATGTGGCCCAAACAGTGTTTGACATTATTTTATGAAAAAAATACATTGTTAAATAGTGTTTTAACTCTATTTCAGCCTCTATTTGAGCCACATTATTTTTTCATTCTCATTCTTCTACTCATTTTAAACCACACATTTTTCAATAAAATAATATTTTCGATCACATCAATAATTTTTCTTTCTTTTTCAACGACATATTTTCCATCACATAAAAAAAAAAAAAATCATTCTTGGGGAAAAAATATGCCATAAACAGGGACTCAATTATACATTCTTTAATAAAAAATATTACACATAAATTCAATTTTTTCAATCATATATTTTCCATCAATGCATTATTTAAAAATATATTATTTTTGACAAATATGAGTCTGAAACAAGCCTAGTAAATTTTTTCATCGAGAAAATGGACGGTAGTCAATAGATCTGGGAGATTGCTCTTTGGCCTTTCATGAATAAAAAATTTGTATAATCAAACGGAAAACTATCAATTTCCGGTCTCCGTTTCCCCTCAATTCCTTCACCTTGCTTCTTCCCTATTTTTCTCATGGTGAATGCAGTGGTTGTTTGAAAAGAATAAAGATACAAAGAAAGTAAGAAGGGGTCATGGTTTGATTCAATTATCAATTAAATTTTCCATTTTTTTATTATTCTGTACAATTAATATATTATTTTCATTTTTGCACTGTCTCTTCTGACAAGAACTTTTTTACAAAGATTTTCAACTGAATTTTGCCAGACATTATCGAGCGTTACTTGGTGTCTATTTTTGTATTTTATTGTAAAATATATATGAAAATTGAACTTTTTGTGAACCTGCAGTTCCTTATTTTCAATTGAACTATAATATCTAAAGGGATAGAATCTTTTGTGTGATACCTAATGGTTCACATAGAAGAAAAATGTGCAGTAGGGAGGCCTAAACAGTTATGTTATAAATATTGCATAATTTATGTGCATGGGTGTTTGTGTGCATATATGCATAATGGTACTCCCAAGTAGAACATGTAACACAAATGTGGGCACATATTTTGGTCTTCATGTTTTTAATTGGCTTGAACTCATATAGTTTCAAGTGTTCTGTTTCCTATTTAAATATCGATATAAATTTCCACAGATAACAGTGCTGATAGGGGAGACCGGCTCAGGAAAGAGCACACAATTGGTTCAGTTTCTTGTCGATTCAGGGATGCTTGGTCACGAGTCTGTTGTTTGCACTTAGCCGCTTAAACTTTCTGCCATCTCGTTCGCAGAAAGGGTTAAAGAGGAAAGTTGTGTTGTTCCTAAGATGCTTCAGTTATTTTTTGGTTCGTCATGTTCATCGTCCAAGGACTTTAGTTGTAAGGTTATATTCACGATTGACCACTGCCTCCTGCAGCACTACATGAGCAATAAGCAATTACCCCAGATCTCATACATTATTGTTGACGAGGCTCATGGAAGAAGCTTGAAACATAGATCTCCTTCTGGATATGATTAAGAATCTACTTGGTCAGAGGCCTGATTTGAGGCTTATAATTATGTCTGCAACAGCTGATATTAAGCCTATGTTTGAGCCCCATTTTCAAAAAAAATCATTTTTCTTTAAACTCATTCAATCCCACGTTGTCCCTATAAAATATTTTTGCAAATAACTCCAAAATATTTCCTTACTTTTTAACCACACATTCTTCAAAAAATCACTATTACAAAATCTATTTTTCCCAAAAATTGGGACTCAAACATAGCATAAATATGTCCCATGCAATGAAGGATCTTTTTGTTCTCAATTGATTGCGTCGTATGTTCTTGATGTTGGGAGGCTGGTGACTGAGATCCACAAAATGGAGAAGGATGGAACAATACTTGCCTTCTTGAACTCTCAAATGGAAGTAGAATGGGCTTGAGAGACGTTGCAAGCTCCATCCACCAATATGTTACCTTGACATGGAAAACTTCCTTACAATGACCAATATTGAGTTTTTCTCGACTACCTAGGAAAAAGAAAAGTTAGATTCACCACTGACATGGCTGAGACATCATTGACAGTTCCATAAGTCAAATATGTGGTTGATTCTGGCACGGTGAAGGAAAGTAGATTTGATCCTGCCACTGGCATGAACGTTCTAAGGGTTTGCAGAATCAGCCAGAGTTCTGCGAATCGACGAGCAGGTCGTGCTGGGAGAACTGAACCTGGAACATGTTATAGAATCTACTCAGAAGATGACTATTAATCAAAAATGCCTCGCTAGGAACAACCAGAAATTCGTATGGTTCATCTTGGTGTTGCAGCTCCGAGGAATCTTGCTTTAGGCATCAAGAATGTGCAGGATTTTGACTTGTTGATGCACCCAGTGCCAGAGCGAAAGAGATGGCCGCCAGAAATATTCAATTAGGAGCTGTTGTAGTGAGAGATGATGTTCATGAATTAACGAAAGACGGTTGGGATTTAGTCAAGTTGGGTATTGAACCTCGTCTTAGTAAAATTACCCTTAAATGCTTCCATGAGCGCCTAGGTATGGAGTGCCTTGTTCTTGGCGCAGTTATGGGAAATTCTAGTAGCATATTTTGCAGAGTTGGTACAGTAGAAGAAATATTGCAATCTGATTGCTTTAAGGTGCAATTTTGCCAGCAAAATGGGGATCTCATCACTTTGCTGTTTGTTTATAAAGAGTGGGAGGCTTTGCTTTGGGAAAGGAAAAATACCTGGTGCTGGGAAAATTGCATTAATGTGAAGTCCATGAAGAGATGCCATGACACTGTGCAAGAACTGGAAGCTTTCCGTAAGAATGAATACAATAATATTTTACCTAGTTAATGGTGTAGGAATTCTCAGATGAATTCTGAGCACAATGAAACTTTGAAAAAATGAATTCTCTCTTCCCTTGCAGAAAATGAGGTAATGGTATGATCAACTTGGATATGAAGTGGCATCGACTAGGAAACACGTCCAACTGCATTTGTGGCAGGGAGTGGGGACACTTACAGATTTTGTCCATCATCTGACTGTCCATCAGTTTGTTGAGTGGAAAATCATGGGACTTCGGGCAAACTATTTGCCTGTCGTTCATATTTTGCGGAGACATGTACACTTGCCACACGGAGTAGCATCCGTATGTGTCATGCCAAAAGTATCAATTCAACGACGGCCCTGATTCTTCTCTGCAAGAATGGTGGTGTAACGGGAGAGAGAATGTGAAGAAGTGCTCATGCTGTGGTTTCACAATTGAGAAGGTGGATGGGTGCAATCATATCGAGTGTAGGTGCGGGAGGCACGTTTGCTGGGTCTGCTTGGAGTGCTTCAGGAGCATTGATGAATGCTATTGTCATCTGAGGTCTGTACACTTGGCCATCATTTTAATAACTTTAGTTCTTTATCTTTCTTACACTCCAGCTTATATATGTACATGACAGTGTTAATATCTATAATAGCATACACTTAACTAGAAGAGTAAAACGAAGTAACGATAACTAGAAGAGTAAAACGAAGTAACGAATCCAAATCCATCTAGTTGCTTCTGTACATACGTTTGGAGAAGCAGTTAAAATATTTTTCTGAAGTCATCTTTCTCAATCAATCTCTGTGCCCATGTGCACTTGCACGCGTGTCTTCTAATGCATGAAGACGTGCATGCAATGTATATCTTTGTTTGCTCACGTTAGTGGATGGATATATGCATAGTTGAGTACCTTTGCTTGAACTATCATATATGTGCTCAAGTCTCCTTGTTAAGAAAAAATTGAGTTGTGGAGTTGAAGGAATCCACATCGCTAAATTTTTCTCTGATTTCTTGAATATTTGCATTTGTACAATGAAATTTACTGTGCGTTACACAGGCCAATGATGAACTGATGGTTGCTACTAATATTGTTATAATCAATATACTGCGTCATGTCATCACTATCATTATCTGCATCATCATCATGCTGTTGGAAGATGAAAAGAGCAACTGAATCTACAAGTTTTGGGGCTTTTAATGTGAATTTTGTATTAGCAGAATGCATGTCGGATAGAGCATTACTTGTTCTGTATTCTGTATCTATTATTTAGCATAATATTTGAAGTGTGCAATCAATCTGTAGCGTGTAAAAACTGAACAAGATTGCTGCGGGGAAAAAAATCAGAATATATGACTGCAACCAATTGCCAAACCCATTCCAGCAATAGCCAAACAAAATGCTACAGCAGCATACTGTTTCATGCTGCTAGAGCCCTCACCATAATCTTCCCATCTCGGAACTCTATTAGATTCACTTTTCACACCCTCTGTTCTATGTTCTCTTTCCAATTTGGAAACTTGAAACTCAAGCAATCTAAGCCATTGCTTATAGTTGAACGATCTCAATGATTCGTCAAGCAGTAAATTGGAGAGGGCGTCCCTCTCCTTCAACAGAACCGAACATTTCCTCTCTGCCTCCCGTGCTCGTGTTTGTGATAGTCTCAAGGCCTTTAGAATCTCCAACTTCCCATCTTCTGAATCTTTAGACATCACAACTTCATTCTCAACCACTTCCTGCCCCGCCATGTTGCAGATTTTGTTCACTGGGCCAGCAAAAAGCTTTATTGGAGGAGGTAAATCGCAGTTTTGCATAAGATCTAGGCCAGATCTGTAAGAAAATGTGAAACCCATATCTATATTGGTTCTTTTTGACTTTTGTTTTGCTGGTAGCCATCCAGCCATTTCTTCTCTGTATACAAGTTGACTTCTAAAATAGCTAATTTGTGTCATTTGTCAAAAAATTTAGGCTGGCCATTGTCTCATAGGGCATGAAATATAGACAGTCTGGTTATTGTTGGTTGGTGATAGATACTAGATAGCATTGAGTAAGAGAGTTGTCCAATTGGGTTTTATTATTATATTATACGATCATGAAGATAGGGAGAGACCGTGCTGTAAGATATGAACGGGATTGGAGGGTTTGGGGTGGGCGGGAATTGCACCATCAGTCCCTGACTTATTAGAGTTGGTTCTCAACCTACTTTTCTTACCGTTGTCGTTTCTAATCTTAACTTCTGTAGTAGTATCATTTGGCCTCAAGTGGATATTTTTAGATTGCGGAGCAGCAGTGCAGTTTTCTCTATTTGGGTGCTTAAGTGGGGAAATTGGATTGATTTTTGTATTAAAGGAAAAAAATTTCTTCCCTTGCGAGAATAAGCTATAGATTAAGGACCCAAAGTGAATTTTTCCTTATTTTGGTATTATGTGGTCAAGTTGGATTGATTTTTGTATTGAACAAGGAAAATCCTTTTCTTACGGGAATAAACCAAACATATTTCGTTGCACAAGTTATTTAGATGGATTCGATTGAAAGGAAAGAAAGGCAATGCCTCCAACTTTATCTCGAAGCAAAGAACAAAATTTTGAGCTTAATATTTTCAGAATAATACTAAAAGGGACTGGTTAAAATTTAGCCATCCATTAGTTGATTTGAAGTCCAAAAATGCTGATGTCAACGTTACAAGATTTGAATTGGTCATCATACTAGGTAGTTCAATTGAAGTGTCATTGGGATCTTGGCAGATTCTTGGCGAGTTTTGACGTCTATTGTGGATTTGTGAAAATGTGCTGATTACCTATATTTGGGGATTTGTATGAATTTCGAAGCCAAAAAAAAGTTATTTAAACATTTCAATATTGCAGAAATAATGAATAATTTTTTAAATTACACTCAGATAAACAAGGATCTGATGAAAAGAAATTGTTTAGGAAGGATTTAATTGGAGAGTTTAATTTTTACTCCTCTCCCACCTGTTCCTCTGTGCTTTAGAGCTCGGAGGACTCCTATGCCCCTAGTCGATGTTCAATACTTAAAAGAGACTCCCAAGCATTGGTGATAGTGGGGGAGGGGCAGCTGGGGAAAGCGGGGAAGATGAAGAGATAGCCTGAGGTGGTCAGGGCTCAAGCAATGAGACGATCGGAGAGTGAGGAAAGAGGAAGAAATACGATGTCAATATCATTGTGAATCATATTGTTTATAAAGGTCTTTTAAACAAAAAATTTAAAAGTAGACAATCTTTACCGCAAACTATCTCTAGTGGACCCTTTTGAAAAGTTTCATCATTTATTAGGGAATATTAGGATGGGGGCAACGAATTTTGGTGGAACACTGTTAAAGTGAGTGGACCATCAGAGCAATAGAGTTCTGCACGAGTAATTCATTATGAACAAAAACTATCAAAAAAAAGAAACCCCATTAACTATTATTTGACAGTTGGATCTTGGTCCTAGGTGTTTGTCTTTTGACCGTCCAGTTTTTTTCCATCAGTGTTTGCTTTCATCAGTGACCCCACTATTTTCTCCTCGACCTCCTGAACCTGTGTATACGAGAAAAGACATAGTAATAAATCGTACGTAGTAACAAAGAAACTATTGCCGTTCTATGCATGCCAAGAAGATACAGGTTCTTTTGTGTGGTTCCCATTCCATGTTAATCATTTTATCTAAAAGTTTAAGTTGTCAGAGATAGACATGTGTATTCATTCTGAATCTTGTCTTCAATAATTATCAAGAATTTTTATTGAAAACTAACAATTACAATGGTCTATTCTCGCAAAAGATGACATTCTAAAAACCATTTAATATGTCGATCGAATATTACATATAATCATATCATTTAAGAGCATGACACATGGGTTATTAGACTTGAGATTACTCATCCCCATGTGATTCTCACTTGGCATGCCTAGACAACTAGACTACCATTAATTTCTAGATCAGCTACCAACTACCCCAATTTCGACAAATAACAAAAATAGGAAAAGGTGAAAGTCTCTTTCTGTGCAAGTTATGACTGAATTATATAAATAATACTATCTAGTAGTACAAGTGATGCATGACTATGAGTACGTGTGACATTATATGATATCTTCAATTAAAGTTGAAATTTTTTAATTGAACTTATAATTTAATGCTATTAGTGTTGCCACCTATACTAGTGTTAAACACTAGTTTTGCTAAACAGCATTACTCGAATTATATATAAGTCGTCTTTTCTTTGATTTATTTTTACGTGGTGTGACCCAAGCTGTCAAATTAAATTTCTAGAATTTTTGTGATGTAACTAGCTCTCTGATTTGTGGATTTTGGGTAGCTAGATGAGAGAAATCTTAATTGTGAGTTCATCGTTCCTCTCCTTCGATGCCGATAGCTAAATTGTTTGACAATCCTGTATAGAGGAGTATAAATGGAAGCAAAAGCCAAGAGAGAAGTCACAGAAGTTAAGATTAGGAGGAGAGATTCAAATGAGTTGCCAAAATATGTTATCGTCCTCGATGGAAGTTTTGACCATTGATATCCTTCTTAGCTTGTCCAATTCGACTCACGATCTAGATCGAACCAATGACTCAAAAGTATTTATAATTGCAAGCTCATAAGTTTCTATCTATAAATATGAACAAATAAGATCGAATCATGAGTGCTATGAAGATTGACGCGTCGATCAGTAAAGAGATTGGTTACCTTATCAACAAGTTCTTCGGCTTGTTTAGCCTCCTTAACAGCTTTCTTGGCCAGATTATCGACTGATTCTAGAGCTTCCTTGAGCTTCGATTCCTGTGGAAGCTTCTCCTCCACTTCTTCAGCCACCTTCTCCACCTCCTCTGCCACCTCCTCCACCATCTCCGTCACTGTCTCCACCGTCTTCACAGCTGCGTCGATCTTACCTAAAATAGTAAAACCCCGATGGTTAGTCCCATTAAAAATATAAGCTGCTGTCACAAAAGCTAATAATAAAACTTTAATATATGCTAACTTTTAAGGACTACAAATAGTCCCCCTTTATGTCCCAATGCTGGAATAATCACTGTTAGCAGAAGCCCCAGCAACCACTTTTTCCTACATCAGAGACGACAACGAAGAACCAAAGTTAGCAATATACGCAAACCACTTTTCAGAGAGGAGATAAATTTAATAGTTTTGTTTTGACTTCCCGGCCGAATTTTTTTTCTTTTTTCATTATAAAAGGCCTAGTACATGGCAAGACTTGAGTTCGATTGTCATAGCTTGTTCTGATATCATATTGAATTATTGATCTGTCTCGTTTAAAAGCTCAAATCTATCAAAGAGTGGACATATATATTCGTTTTCAACAAAAAGATTACCATGAAGAGGAAGGAGAACCAGCTCCATTAGCTGAGGCTTTTAGTTGAAATTTGCTCCTTCTGCACCACCTTCTGTAACTTCAATAATTTTTTTCACTTTCGAACAACAAAGGTACAAACAAACAGCAACCTAAAGTGGGTTTGGATATAAGAAAACTTACTTATAAAATTCATATTCGGCTCCAAATCGGTGGACATAATTAGGGTTCTTGATCTTACATTTGCCCTTGATCGGAGGGAGATTGAATGAATAACAATCTGGAAAATTCAAATATTGGCAATTTCTGCCATGGCTGCTGAAGTAGCAGATTGATGGTGAACCAGATATTTTGGTAGCCATTATCAGAGATCAGTTGAGTCCAATGGAAGAAACAAAGGGAAGAATTTATAAAAAAATGTTGAGATAAAAAGAATATATATTGCCACGGCCTTGTGTAATTATTGATGTGATCATGATATATGATAATATTTTTATATAACCAGGTCGTCTAAAAGTTTAAATGAAGATAAAAGTTTTATTTATTTATTTATTT
>CAIGRK010395617.1:0-13929 GCA_903798315.1 Fraxinus greggii | reverse complement strand
GTAAAATTATTTATTTTTTATATAATAATTAGCCCTGACAAGTGACGTCCATTATCTTCTAGTTCTTTTTCTCATTTTTTTTTCTTTTTTCATTTCAACCACACATTCTATCAATAAAATAATATTACACGTAAATTAAAAAAATTTCCTTATTTTTTAACCACACATTCTTCTCATTAATTATTATCCCAAATTTTATTCTTCTTCAAAATAGATGTCAAACACAACCTTAATTAAAAATATCTGATTTTCAAATTTATAAATTTAATCTACAATTTATGAATTGAGATTTTGAAAACGCTTCCTCGTAATTTCCATAGAAAACAATGTGGAATCATTGTCAAATATGGGGCTGGGCATAGACTTTGAAGTCAACTAAGCCCATGTTTGAGTCAATTCTTTCTCCTTTTTTTCCATTCAAATTTCTACTGTACTCATTTTCAATCATATATTTTTCAAATAAAATAACATTATACACAAATTTAAAAATTTTCATCACTTTTTCACTATACATTCTTTCATCAATCATTATTCAAAAATTAATTCTTTCTAAAATATGGGGCCAAACGCCCACTAAATCACATCACTGACCAATTAAAGATTGTTGCACCGATTAATTGCGGCTCTCCACTTGGACCGGATCAAATCGAAGTCTTTTCCACTAATTGACATCACCAACCAATTAAAGATTGTTTGGCAACAAACCTCCAAAATAAAATTAAGCTAGCAGAACTGGGCAGTTGACTCGATTTAGCCTGTTGGACATTAAAATTATATTTTTGATAAATTTTGATAAAAATTATTGAAATATTTAACTGGAAAATTGTGAATTTCATAGTAATTAAAATTAATTTTGATAGCAGCCTTAAAAGTAATTTTGATCTCTTTTAAGCTTGTGCAAACATTCTATAGAACGAAGAATATACGAAATTTCCCGTTCTGCTGCAGGTTTAAGTATTTTTTCTCCTTGATCAGCATTTCAATTCCCATAACAGAACTCAATTACGGCTCCCTTCTACGCATGAATGGCGGATTTGCTCGGAGGGGCTGCTGTAGGGGTAGCTTTTGATCGTCTAATGCGAGTTGTTTTAGACGTATCCTTGAAAGTAGCAAGTTTCAGGTCCGAGCTGAACCACTTGAAATCAACTCTGATTTCAATCAAGCCATTTATCGAGGACATAGAAAAGCTGAACAGAGTGTTAAACTGCCGACAAGAAGGAGCGGAGACGCTCAATAATCGGTTCGTGCAAGGTGAAATGCTCCTTCACAAGTGCTTGAAAATCAATCGGTGGAATCTAATCCAGAAGTATTCGTACGCAAAGAAATTGGAAAAATTTGAAGGCTTGTTGTTGTGGTTTTTTCAGATAAATGTGCAGGCTGAGTTGTCTAGAGATGGGAAAAGTGTTTCTGTGGGAGTAAAAGTTCTCGAGGAGAAAATGGATAAAATAATTTCTATTCGAGATAATGATCGTAGTGTTAAATCTAATGGGTTTTCAGGTACTCTTCTCCCTCCTAAATTGTACTTAGTTTGTGAGTATGAATAAGTACTTCACTTACATTGTGGTTTGATTTACACAAAATGGATTTTCAGGTTGGTGTGGCGTCCCGGGAGTCCCAGATTTTGTGGTTGGATTAGACGTGCAGCTTCAGGAACTGAAGGTGAAACTGCTAAAGGATGAAGTGCCAATTGTCGTGCTTTCGGCTCCTGGTGGCTGCGGCAAGACTACACTCGCAAAATTGCTCTGTAATGATGATGGGATTAAAGGTATTAGTGAGTCTATTGTTTCGGATTTTTTATTTTTTTGTTTCTTTTTCTTTTTGTATTTGGCATTTTCTCGAATACTTTCAGTCTGCTTAATGGAAAATAGTGCTCTATTAAAAGGTTTGGTGCTTCTTGTGAAGTGCTTTTAATCTTTATAAGAACAAGAAATTACAAGAAGATTGTTTGAACAAGAACCAAAACGAATCAGTACATGTTTGCAGAAAGAATTAAAATTGTTCAGGTTAATTTTTAGAGCAGTCTATACTTTTTCTCTGCGAGCTCACTCCATTGAAGTACTCTTCCTTGTAATGCTTAATCAGAAAGATAAGCATAATTGCTGATGTATCACTGACAGAATCTTATGCCTTGACCTTTGGCAAAACCTTCCATTATGATCTTGTATCTTGATTATCTCGAGTTTTGCTTAGGTATATATGGGAATAATATCTTCTTTCAGACAGTCTCAAGATCACCTATCCTCCAGCTAATAATTCAGAAAGTGCTTCAGAGTAACAAAAACCAGCAGGTGCCTATCTTTCAAAGCGATGAAGATGCTATATACCAACTAGAACAGTTTTTCCTGCAGGAAATAGGACCAGCTCCCATACTATTAGTCCTGGACGATATATGGTCA
This sequence comes from Fraxinus greggii, assembly GCA_903798315.1. NCBI lineage: Eukaryota > Viridiplantae > Streptophyta > Magnoliopsida > Lamiales > Oleaceae > Fraxinus > Fraxinus greggii. Next base: position 11,533 of record CAIGRK010395617.1, on the reverse strand, counting down.
GGGTCCGAGTCACTCATTGAGCAGTTCCTTCTTCCAATACGTGGATATAAAATTTTGGTTACTTCGAGATTCGTTTTTCCACAATTTGAATGGACTTATAAATTGAATATGTTGAATCATCAAGATGCAATGACTCTGTTTCATCATTATGCCTTTAAAGATGGGATCTGCACTGTGCAAAAACATCTTGCAGAAGAGGTAAAAAGCATTATCTCTACTGATGCAAGCATAGTCTTCCGGTACATCAATATTGAACTTAGGTCATTTTTCTGTGTGGCTCAAATCACGTTATACAGCATTTTACTCTACCTGAAACATTCCACCTAGCGTGACGATTTTTCATGTCAAAACTCATTTGGTTAAGGTTAAGATGTAAAACATTTTTTGAACATATTTTGTAGAAATTATTTACTCCACTCTAAACATGGCAGGTGGTCAGAGGTTGCTCAGGATCTCCTTTGGCCCTTAAAGTTGTTGGCAGGTCACTCTATAGGCAGCCTGAGGTGAAGTGGATTAGTACAGTTCATAATTGGTCACAAGGGCAATCCATTTATGACACCAACAAGGTTTTTCTTAATCGTCTCAAAACCAGTTTAGATGCCTTGGATGAAATGGCAATCCTCAAGAATTGTTTCTTGGATCTAGGTTTATTTCCTGAAGATCAAAGGATCCCTGCTGCAGCTCTCATGGATATTTGGGCGGAACTGTACAACATGGATGAAGGCGGCATGTATACCCTTATCTATCTCCATGAACTCTCAAACAGAAATCTGGTCAATCTTACTCTTGTGAGGTTTGAACATATCTTTTCATCTTTAGAGATGATGCTCATTGTAGATTTGATTGTCATCAGTACAAACAAAAAGTGAATGTATTTATGCAAAACTGGAAGTCACACCTGTTGAGGGCAAATGCTAGGAATGAAGACAATCTGAAAGTTGCATAGAATTATCCAGGTTAAAAATGTATTTATGCAAAAGTGGAAGTCACACCTGTTGAGAGCAAATGCTAGGAATGAAGACAATCAGGAAGTGGCATAGAATTATCCAGGTTAAAATGCTACAATAACAAAAGAAATACAAGAAGAATGTGAACTGAACTTAGATAATGTGGCTGCAAGGCTAACGACATAACCTTTATGCAGTTCATTTGATCCATCCTTTGCCCTCATCCCTACCCTCGTGAGTGTAGAAACGGAAAAATACAAATCCCGAATTATCCAGCAGGGCACAAGTGTTTCAGTGATATTGCTTCTCTGTTTAATATCTGTTGTAACAATATAATTATATTACTGCCTAGTTCATATTGTCATATGGGATATTCTTTTCCCTTCACTACCTTTTTCACTCTAACGGACATTGCTGAAGGTCAAATATTTGTGCAGATATACATAAGAAGGTGTGTCTTAGAATTTCGGATGCTACATAAACTACAGTTCCTTATATTAATACCATTATTTTTGCATATGTTCAAATGCAAATAATTGTATTTCTAGTTATTGGATAACATTGTTCTCTAGGTTTCTTTAACAAAAATTTCGGTTATCAACTTATCTCATTCTGGTTTTCAGAAAAGATGATCAGGACGCCATTGACTATTGCAACGAGCATTTTGTCATGCAACATGATCTTCTGAGGGAGTTGGCCATCCACCAAAGTAGACAAGGTTCCATAGAAAGGAGAGAGCGACTCGTCGTGGAAATAAATGGGAATTCCTTCCCTGAGTGGCTAACTGATCAAAAGCAGCAACCCATCAATGCCCGCATTTTGTCCATCTCTACAGGTTAGTAATCTATCTATTTTCTCTTTTTCAATTATAGATATTGTATGCTTTCTTGATAGATAATTTTACCCTCCTTTATGCAGATGATGCATTCTGCTCAAACTGGTCTAACGTGCAACTACCTGATGTTAAGGTTTTAATACTGAACTTTCAAACCAAAATCTATACCTTACCCGCATTTATGGAGAGAATGAGCCGCCTGACAGTTTTATTAGTGACAAATTATGGTTTCACCCGGGCATACCTAGAAAACTTTCCACTGCCTTGTCAGTTTGTCAATCTAAAGAGACTTAGGTTGGACAATATTTCCATCCCTTCTATTGCTACTTCCATACTGCAGCTAAAAAATTTGCAGAAAATATCCATGGTCATGTGTGAGATCGGGAAGGCATTCGAAGTATCCACAATTTCAATCTCTGATACATGGCCAATTCTCAATGAGATCAATATCGAGTATTGTGACAACTTAGTTGAAATACCAGCATGGTTTTGCGGCCTTATCCATCTTAAGAAGATGAACTTAAGATACTGTCAAGAGTTGGTTACTCTTCCTGCAGAATTGGAAAATTTGACAAATTTAGAAGTGCTGAGTCTTCAATCTTGTACGCAACTTCTAGAGTTGCCAGAATCAATTTCTGGACTCCGTAAACTGAGGTTCGTTGATTTGTCGGACTGTGTGGAAATGGACCACTTGCCAGAGCGGCTAGGTGAATTATGTGGACTGCGAACAATACGCATGGTGGGTTGCACAGCGTTATCTGAGTTGCCGCCTTCAGTAATGGATCTTGTGCACTTAGAACGTGTGATAGGTGACGACGAAACAGCCAATTTGTGGGAATTCTACAAGGATTATCTAGATAAGTTGGAGATCAATGTGGTAAAAGAAGATATAAACCTGAACTGGCTTCATAAGATTCCTACTTGAAAATCTTCGTGAGCACAACAGGAGATTACTCGTCTCCCAAGTTCAACACCGAATCTCTTTTGTTCAAATTTCTAGTCTGACGGCTGAGCAATTCAAGCAACTATTATTATCTTTGAGCAATTTAACTACAACTAATTGTAGAAAATTTGTTCTCAAGTTCCCAAAGACATTTTATTTAGGTATATCAATCATTAATATGAAATTTTGAAAATAGAATTATCTGATTCTTTACCGGCTTGTAAGTGCTCTCAATCTCAAAAAAGGCCTAAATTTTAAAACTGAATTATAGTCTTTGTTTACTTGAATCTAGGCCTTGGCATGTGAATGGCTATAAATTTTGAACCATACTATATGTACAATCATGTTTGACAACTTTGTTGACGATCATGAGTTAACGGGAATTTACACCATTCATTTTCAAAATTGCTTTTTAAATCAACATCATAGATCTTGACAACACGTGAATTGTCAACAAAGAGTGTACAAATAACTTTATTCATAATTTTTTGTTTCCTACCTGTTGAAATTTCATAATCACATGCTTTCATTAAGAAAAATTGCGGAAAAATAGCCTCTAACCTTTAGCACTTTCACAACTTAGTCCCCAATCTTTCCAATGAAACAACAATATTAAAATGTTGAGGACCAAGTTGCGATAACTGATAAAGGTTGCGGACTAACACTGAAACTTTCCTTATTCTTATTCCTTCCGGGGAAATAGTCATTTGATTTTTACCATTTTTGTCCCCAATGCATTAAAAAAAAAAATGTTTAGCTGTTAGGAAGATGGAACATTAAAGAGAGACAAGACCTAGCCATGGCAATGGTGCGAGCCAACTTGCTTGGCTTGCATTAATGGAAGGTTCGGGTTCAGATTGAATAAATAAATAAGTAAAAATACATAAAAAAAAATAAATATGGATGGACGAACATGTGGCGCCCCCAGGAGACAGAGGGCCGACGTGGCCCTATCTCTCACTCTTTATTTTATATCTTGCACGGTTAAGCAAGGGTGTTTAGTTTTTAGAGTTTTTCTTTGCTTAGGTTTTTATTTCAAATCAATGCTTCATTCCATAAATAATGTTCTCTTACCACTAGTTGGAAGTTTTTATCTTGTCGATCGGGAGCACGAGATCAGGCCTAGGCTTATGAATGCTAATAAAAACTATGGAAAATGTTCTTCAATTGCATTTCTAATCTCATATTTAAAAAATTCTCTCTTCATTTTTGTCTCAATTTTACAAGTCATTATAGGATATCAAATGAAGTCAAAATATTATATTCTTAATATCATTTTGAAATACTCGCGGCCTAGTTTTCTACATCATTAATGGCACGCGTAATAGCCAGCTGTTGCAAATTTTATGACTTGTCAAAGTAGACCGTTTCATACTAGTTTTCGAGAATTTCAATAACATGTTAATTTTTAAAAAAAATTGACGATCGTATGCTAGTCAAATCCACAAATCGCCGTTGTCATCTCGAAACTCAATTCCAGAACTACATAATAGATATATCGAATTATCCAAGCAGATATCGAAAATAGTTAAAGGTGCATCAAGTGAGCGTCTTAAAATGGGTAATCTAATTCGTCTTTTCTTTAAAATTTTGCATTAACATTGATTTTTTTGCTCTTCAAATTCTCAATATAATTTACATTATTTTATTAGAAAATTTAACATAGGGTAAGATATTAGTTTGATTTTACTCTTTTACGCAAAATCCTACGTCAGCCACTTATCATATCATTAGTGGACACCTTTATCTCATAATTATTTTGCACGGATTTTTTCCATTTTTTTTTCCCCTAATGAGGCACCCCAAGTTTACTATTCTTGACCTGATCCACAATTTTTGGTAGTAACTTGATATTTGTTGAAATCTTTCACTACAACTACCGGATTCTTAACCCAACATTCCGATGCTTCTTCTTTCCGGCTGCTACCACTACATATTTAGTTTCTTTCAGCATTAGTGAAACATTTGACATAACAAGTTCATTTTTCTTTCTAGGGCCAAGTACAACTATTTATAATCACGAATAATGTTATTTGTAAGCACTGCTTACAGATAATATTATTTTGTAGTCACTGGTGATGGTGATTAGTTTAGATTACAACAGGTCCACTACCTAATTGTTTAATGGAGTTCCAATGCCACGTAGGCTAGTGACTATCACAAATGGTGATAAATAACATGACTCATCAACTAGTCAACTTGTTGGAATTAGGTTCAATGAACAAAAAGGCAATGGGTGATCATCACTAATGGTGATAAAAAAACATTATTCCTGAGCTTTTAAGAATACAGGAATATTCTTCTTTTTGTAAAGAACGATGTTATCATCTTCATCAATCTAAACAAAAATTCCCTAACTTAGAGTCCGTCGAGTTTGAGCCGTGCAAGGACCTTGTCATGTTTAAGCATTCAACTATTTTTCACAGGAGTATCGTTCTCAACCTTTTTTTAATCTTGTAAAGTGGAAAATAAATACATTCCAGAAGACACAATAAATAGCATAATGCTCACTAACGTCATTTTAAAATTAACAGACACAGGAAATTTTCCTGTATTATTTGGAGAGCTGTTCATTCTTTCTTGTCATTCCCTCCATATATAACAATTTTTCTTACACCAAAAGCGGTGCAATGCAACATTACAAACTTGCACATTCTATGTCTGATGGTTCAAAATTTTATATTTTCTTCAAACAGAGCAATGTAATTTACAATCTATTACGATTGTATTGTGAGTTCACTTGCATACTCAGGCATTCATTCGTCTGTGGATGTGCCGTTAGCAACCCAATATTGCTTGACTGCGATAAGTATTTTTTCAGGTACTAAAGGGCCATCCTCGTGATCCATCATTTTCGTCTCCCATCGCATGCCTCTGGCAATTTTGCTAACCTTGTTCAAGGCGTCGACTTCATCTCGGAAAATGACAGTCCCTTCGGGCCGTAAAATACGATCCATTTCCAAGAGAATATCTTCAAATTCACACCTGTCAACCACATGTTCAACAACTTATAGTTACTTCAGATGAGTTAGCAGCAACGATAAAAATGAATTCAAAGCCATACATAGATTACAACCGTGGTAAAGAAGAAAACCAGGTTTGGCTAAGCTTGAAAATAAAACTAAAAAAAAGCAAAAGTTAGTTTTTAAGTAACTTTTTGTGTTGAAAGTTTTAAAGTAACCTTTTGTGTCGAAACATATTTTGTTATGTTACTTTTTTTCTTATTTTTAAGTATCAAAGTTACTTATTTTAAAAGCGATTCTCATGTTACAGCCAAAATTATTTCTAAATTTAACCATTAAACAATTATGCATTGCCTATAGTGATAGAGATAGAGTTTGCTTACTTGTCCTGGTACAGGCTGAAGACTCCACTAGCATGCAGTAGATCGTACGTCCTTGGGTAAGTAGAGAACCCCTCGCACCTGGAAAAAGATTTAAGCATTTAAGATCCAAGTCTGGGATTTGCCTCATTTTTGCAAATTGGATTTTCAGTTTAGTATAGAAAAGGTGAAAAAGTCAAGTATGTACCAGTCATGATATATGCCAATTAAGCCTCTCTCATAGATGATACCAAGAGTATTCTGAGCAATAGTGGGCACAACGTTCATTACCCACAATTTTGATGATTCCAAGGCAGCAGCAAGACCTCCAAGGCCAGCATTCATATCCATTATGTTTCGATATCTATTGGTGCCAAGTAACTTAATTATCCTTCTGTAAGCATTCACACGTTTCTTCCAAAGTTTATTATCCTCTTCGTAAGATTCAGGCGTGACTCCAGGAACATCTCCATTAGCTACACGAGGTGGAACTTCATAAAGACGAGCTGGAAACTTCTTCAACTCCCCTCCAGCTACTTGGTTGGCACTCTTCACCTCAGGGAAGGGAGTTGCGCATCCCTCCATTTTCTTATACCTATCATAATCATTCCACAAGAATTAAGAAAAACAAAATAAGATTTTAAAGTTCAAATAATTTGCAAGAGTTTCACTAGTCATGTACCAACAGTTTCACAAAAATTGTTGGGCTCAAGGGTAAATTAGCCAGACATGCTCTACCAGGCATGGGAGAGTACAAATGGAAAGCTATCTTCAAACTCTTAGATGCAATTAACTCACCACACATCATCAGCATCCAGTGACTCACAAAACTTCGCAAATTTCCTTTTGCAAGACTTGGTATTTATTTTTTTCTTCCAGATGGCAAGATCTCCTTTCTCATATTTTTTCTCCCAGCAAAGGGATTCGGCCAGCTCTTCAATCCTTGATTGCTCAGCCTTCAGGTCCTCCTTTGTCCTTTTCCATGTACGATAATATGTCTTCCAATTGATTGGAGGACCAGATAAGATCCAGTATCCACCAGGTCTAAGCACTCGATCAACCTCCATTAAATAAGTGCCACCTATAAATTGAAGAACACTTCCAATGAGTTAATGCACTTGACTAAAAAAAATTGGTTCCAGGCTTAGATATAGAAATGGGGTCTAATTATAATGACCAGATGAAATGATTTTAATTCCATTCAAGATTTTCTTTTTTGAAAATATTTAGCCTTTTAGTAAGGCATACGAATCCCACCATATTCTAGGAGCTCTTCCTCGTGTATTTCAAAAACTAATATAGAACTAATTTGATAAGAGAACCCTGATAGATTTCACTTTGGCGTGCTAATTCACGTCATGAGGGCTATAATTTTCTTAGTGAAAGTGGTCAGAAAATATTCAAAAAATCATATATTATCTCATTTTTCTTACTGTCTACCTCACGTGTTAAGCATTGGATACAAAAGGTGAAGCAAGATTTGATTAGTTTTATCTATAATTGCTGCTTCTACAACATACCATCAGCTGTCCATGGTATCAGGCACCGGGAACACTGTGCCACATCAAATGCTCTTGATGGGAATGCAAGTTTTATTGATCCAAGAACCCCAATAATAGCAGGCACACCTCGCTCCAACGCAAATTGCACCTGTGCCTCATGATTGTCCCTTGGTGCAAATGACATTGTTAGCACGTTTCTCTTCAGCATGTAAGCCCCCCAGCTTGCAACCTTATCATGATCAGTGTAACTAGTTCAGAAGGATAATAAGAGCTATCAACTTGTAAGATTCAATACTATACCAGATTTTGCACAACAAAACATCACGATTAGGGTGAGGACTGCTTCATTATTCATAAGACTCTTGCAGAGAGAAAAAAAACATCAAAGCATCTTCAAATTATAAAACCCTCATCAAAGTGTAGAAAACAAGCAGGGGTTTGAGACGATCATGATGGTGATAGAATTCTATCCTTAACTAGATGCGATAGAGCAACAAACACGATCAAAAGTTCCCAAATTTAAAATGAACTAACAGTAAAGTAAATTTAAAATAATTCTTAATTGCATGTTCCTAATGTTCTTTCCAGAGATAAAATACATAATGCATGATTTAAATGCTTTGTTCTACAGGTATGCGCACATTCGCTAAGTTCTATTTTCTGATTGCAGAATTTGAACCCTTTTAAGGCAAATAAAACTTAATATGGAAAGAAGTATAATCCAATAAATCACATTTATTTTCTTTAATTCTACTTCCTAAAACAAAGGTGTACATCTCTTGAATTTCGAATTTGATAGTAGACAACTTGAATTACAAATATCCACACTTTGCTCTCATACTTGACTCAATCTAACACAGGATTTAAAATGACTCCTAAATAGAGTACAGCTGATCCAATTAAGCAAATAAATATGTAGCTAATAAAATATTTGAGTACTTTTTTAGCTCTCCATATGTAATTATAATATGTAGAAAAATGTAAGTACGCAAGTTGAGAAAAAGACAGCGAAGTTTCAAAACTCTTTATTAATAATGCATCAACTAAAGTACTAATATGTTATTCGAGTTACATGATCTAACCTAAAAAAATCCCATGATTATACAAGCAAGATATTTGATGACGAGCACAGGCAGTTCTGAATTTGAAAATATAAGAAGAAACAAAGTAGAAAAGGACCATACTCCACATCCAGTGTCTAGAGCTGTTCGAATGGAGCCATCAGAAAGTGGAATCACAGTTGCAAGTTCTTTGATATAAGCATCTGCCCCTTGAGGGAACATTGTCCCTCCTCCTGGAAACTTAAACACATTACCTTGAAACTCCACCCAGTTTTGATTAGCCTTCTCAACTGTCAAACTTTTGAAAGGTACATTAGCATAGTAAACATAGTCACGGCTTTTCGGCCAAGGAAATGGAATTGTATATCCTTTGGGTGCTGGAATAAGGCAGTGTAATTTTTCTTCTTGTGGTGGACAGTGCCTCTCTCTGTATATCATATTTTCCCTTGGAAAATTCATGGCTCGATCTTGTTCTTGGCAAGGAGTGTAGTCTGTATATCGGACATCACATGGCTCAAAAACTTTGTCGATGGGCTCAGAGGAGCCTGAATTCGGCACATAATTATGATGTGGTTCAAAGTCCAGAGTAGAAACTACATTGCAGTTAAGTTGCTGCTTATTCATCTCTATTGCATAACCATCTCCCTTTCCAAAACCACTCCTTTGCCATACACCCACTAAGTAAAAGAAACAGCACAGACAAAGTACTAAGAATATAGACACTGGACTTCTTCCTCTACTGCTTGACAGGTGATGCTTAGAAGCCATATGAGGTCAGGATCGCATCCAGAAGTTCTCTATAATACATGACATTAGCAAACGGCATCAGTAAAATCATCGACTTAGCCATCATTACTATTTCTAATTCTGTGGAGACAATAATTACTTAAGGGTTCCATTGTAATCCTTCAATTAAAGGAATAGAATCATATGGCACCTTAAGATTCCAGTCTATAAGCACTTGGCATTAGGTGAAATACCCAAATTCTTAAAAGCAATTCTTTTTTTTCCCTTACTTAAGTGAAGCAAGGCCTTTAAATCTTGACAAGTGTCCCCGTTATGCAGGACTCGGGGTGGATTGAAATGAGAAAAAAAAAAGACAAAAACTAAAGAAAGGAGTATTTATCAACTAACAGGGTAGACCCTAATGGGATTACCACTGAAAAATAAGTGTCTCGTGTTGCATATACAGAGTTAAACTATGATGGTTAGTGTAACAAAACTTTAGTAGAAAGTGAAAACCCGTCACAGATGAACAGTAGATGCGCTGCAAATAAAAGGCTCGACTCTACTATTAAGGTAAAGATACAACCAATGTTGGGACACACAAGCATTTGATCAAGATTGATCCCAAATGTATTCACAAGAAATACACAGTTTCATTACAGATTATGAGTTCAATTTCAAATAAAATAGAATATTTATTAAAATTATTGAACCCCACATATAACCATCCTGAATCTATTTCTACAAATAATCAATGTACAACCATACAACTGAAAAACAAAGTAATACCAGTTCTCAGGTAGCTAGCGTCTATGAGTCTGAAGTTCTACAAAAAAATTCCTGTGAACTGCACTCAATTCAAACTACTAACTTCGAGATCCAATATGATATTAGTTCAATGTGATCTTTCCATGGAGTTACACACACGCGAAAGAGAACAAGCATAAAAAGGTATAATCTTATGTGTGGGGTACTATTGTTGCATAGATCTTAAGATTTGATATGCATCACTGAACCAAGAAATGACATACAGCACATAAAGTTAAAGGAAGCAAATGGATTCAAGACAATAGCCCATAATTTGATCAAATATGGAAAAGAAATAAAAAAAAAAAAAAAGACAAAAACTAAAGAAAGGAGTATTTATCAACTAACAGGGTAGACCCTAATGGGATTACCACTGAAAAATAAGTGTCTCGTATTGCATATACAGGGTTAAACTATGATGGTTACTGTAACAAAACTTTAGTAGAAAGTGAAAACCCGTCACAGATGAACAGTAGATGAGCTGCAAATAAAAGGCTCGACTCTAATATTAAGGTAAAGATACAACCAATGTTGGGACACACAAGCATTTGATCAAGATTGATCCCAAATGTATTCACAAGAAATACACAGTCTCATTACAGATTATGAGTTCAATTTCAAATAAAATAGAATATTTATTAAAATTATTGAACCCCACATATAACCATCCTGAATCTATTTCTACAAATAATGAATGTACAACCATACAACTGAAAAACAAAGTAATACCAGTTCTCAGGTAGCAAGCGTCTATGAATCTGAAGTTCTACAAAAAATTTCCTGTGAACTGCACTCAATTCAAACTACTAACTTCGAGATCCAATCTGATATTAGTTCAATGTGATCTTTCCATGGAGTTACACACGCGAAAGAGAACAAGCATAAAAAGGTATAATCTTATGTGTGGGGTACTATTGTTACATAGATCTTAAGATTTGATATGCATCACTGAACCAAGAAATGACATACAGCACATAAAGTTAAAGGAAGCAAATGGATTCAAGACAATAGCCCATAATTTGATCAAATATGGAAAAGAAACTGAGAATGAATGACAGAGTTAGCAATTTCAGCAGATCAAGAAAGGAAAAAAGTTCACAGATAGTATGGAAATTTCACAATGTCAAAAAAAAAAGCCCATTTTAAGCTCTTCAAACACGCGGCTAATGATAATGATTTGCGCAAAGAAGAAAGTGGAAAGGAATTTCCCTGCAAGTATATGTTTCCTTCATTACCTGAGAAAGGAAAGGGGAATTTTTCAAATTGGCCTAAAATTGTTATAAATACGTAAAATGTCATTTTGACCTTTAATGAAATGGGTTTTTATTGCAAAACATGTCCTCAAACTTTTCTTTAATTTTTATTTTAGATTATTATTTTTATTCGTTTT
>CAIGRK010395456.1:0-12047 GCA_903798315.1 Fraxinus greggii | reverse complement strand
TACTATTAATTAATATTGTAATTGATTGCTACCATTTTTAGTTGTTTTTTGGTTTCTATATAATGAGAGAACTTCTCACATAGAGGGCATCGAGTCTTTTATTGAGTATATTTGACATTCAGGATTGGTGATCCAAGCAGACTTCATGCTATGGTTGAATAACTATTGTTCTTACTTTCAAACAGCTTTGGTGATCAATAGTCTCAAATTGCATTCCGACAAAGTTGACTTTCAAGTAACTGGAGGAGAAACCTTATTAACATGCGTCCCCTCAAAATTTTCAGTCATTTTAAGACATGGAAGTGGATAAAATTCTTTTGCAATTTCTCTCCTGTGTTGCATTAATCCATCCATGATTCTCTATATGAGCTTCCCAGCCAATTTTGAGTCACTAGCACATAATTCTCTTGCCATGAGAGTCCAAACAAACTAACAATAGAAGATACGCTAAATGTGATTAGTGGAGGAATATGTTACCTACCAGACCAAATTTACATCTCAAAACACATGCTAACATTTTTTGTTCTGTCTGCAACCACTTTCACTGTCAACTTCATCCTGCTTACACANTGATTCTCTATATGAGCTTCCCAGCCAATTTTGAGTCACTAGCACATAATTCTCTTGCCATGAGAGTCCAAACAAACTAACAATAGAAGATACGCTAAATGTGATTAGTGGAGGAATATGTTACCTACCAGACCAAATTTTCATCTCAAAACACATGCTAACATTTTTTGTTCTGTCTGCAACCAATTTCACTTTCACCTTCATCCTGCTTACACATCTATTTCTGTTATATTAGATCAAACTTGTACTCCAACTCTTTTCTGGAATACATTCAGCATTGTACAAGTTTGAAGCAAGCAATTGTTCCTCATCTTTTAGTTGCCTGTCGTAATTCATGTGTGTGTGAGTGAAGTTCAATCGTTTTTCTTTTTCTCCCTTTTGTTTGGTGTGGCTGAGAGGCATATGATTATGGGGACGCGGTGTTCACTTGTTATAAGGATTGTTCGGTACTTTGAAAAATTGCTTGTCCAAGTCGAGTCATGTCGTGTCCGACTCTCTTGTCCATGCTTTCTAGGATGGAGCCATAAAACTGGATAAATTTGCAAATGTCAGGAAGGGGTTTATTGAATTAGAGTTCAATTGTTTGATTTGAGCAACATTCATTAATTGACAACGAATGTCTTTAGCAAATATTTGCATTAAGATTCACCTTTTTCAATTCGTATGGTTAATGCAATTATGTACAGTTCTTGAGGCTGTACATAAGCTTGATCTCCTATCTAGATTGTTCAAAGAGAAATTGGTTGGTCATAAATACGAGAATTTGACAGAAGAGGTAATTGCACTACCAAGAACCATGTCAGCTCTGAGTTGATATCTCCTTCAGTGTATTCCTAATGCCTATAACAGTCCAGGTTAATGTGCTTTCTGCCATGAGTTACATGGATATAATTGTATGTTATCTGCACAACTGTTCTCTGAAGGGGAAAGTTAAGTCCATAGAAGCATTTGCCATGGCCATATAACTTAAAGACAGATTAATGAAACATGCAATAGATGTGAAGAAAAGGAAGCTTAAGGGAAAGCTCAAGGTAAGTTTTGTGCTTATCATAAAAATTGGTTTGTTAACTTAAATATTAACTGCTTATGACCAGTCAGCTGCTCAGAAAGCAATTAACGAATATAGACCGTGGATTACAAGATACTGAACATCTTTTTATAACATTTCAGTTATTTTTCTAAGTTACTCTAATTTCAATTTTATTTTTCCACTGATGACCACTCTTAAGATGCCTGTGTTCTGTTTTGAGCAATTGCTAAAGATGCTCACAACCTTCCCTTTACCATGCATAGAACTTTTTAAGGTTGTGAAGTTCAAAAAACGCCTTAGGATTTTGCTCCCAACTTTTATAGTCTGGCATAGATGAATGCCTGTAAGTTTCTGTTTTCATATGTTCAAAGCGTGGACAAGAAACTGCATATTTTCAAATTATACCTTCCCGACCATTTCATGTCAAAAAGTGAAGTCAGAGTTTAGTAAAACTCAAATAATTGATCTCTAAGTTGAAAACCCTTCCAAATTTTAATTCCCACAGATCCACACTCCCTTATACACGCATAATGAGAAACGAGAAGACATGGCAAATTGCAGTTGTCATGATCTCAAATCACTCTCTCAATCTTTCAACTTTCTGAATGGAATATTTCAGCTCTTTCTGGATGTTCAGCCTTGAAGGCGACAGAACAATGTCTTTCCATACCGAGCCTGTTTCAAAAGCAGGATTTGGTCGTCTATAGAGTTCAAATATGGAATCTGCTGCGTCATTCAACCTGCCTACCTTTTTCAAACAACTTATCTCATCTGGGTCAACCAACAAAGTCTTGTCTTTGTCTTTCCATCCTATTAACTTCACAATCACAGCCATGTTAATATCTAATATATTCGAAGAAAACACAAACAGATTGATAGATGTTGCAAAGGAAAAATGAACGTTTTGATTTAAGCTAATGATACCTTAGGCGGGCCTTCTAATGCATTGGTAGAGTAGAGTCTAGCATTGTCTACTAATTGGCAGTATGTCGTAAATGCATCTGCAAATCTCTTGTGTGATTTTAGCTGTGAGTTCACCCTCACTGCTCTTCTACACATGATAGCTCTCCTGTGAAAGGGAAGAAACAGCATCGGTTTGCTGAATTCTTAGTTCTTACTCTTAAGACAAAGCTAATCAATGAAAAAATATTTCGTCTTTAAATATAAATGTTGAAAACAGATAGTATGATACAATATTTCTTTTGGAGGGAATTGTTTATTATGGATCATGTGAAAGGGAAGAAACAGCTTCAGTTTGCTGAATTCTTACTTTTTTACTCTGAGAAAGCTTATCAATGAAAAACATTTCTTCTTTAAATATAAGCCCCTGTTTGGTAGCAATTAAAGTCAAGATTTTAATCTAAATTAAAGTTAACAATTAATTTTAACCTCACATTTCATGAGTCCCACAACTTTTTAACCACACAATTCATCCGCTTTTATCAAAATCTACTAAAAATCTGATTTTAATCATCACCAAACAAGGCTAAATGTCGATCACAGATTATGATTCCTTTCCCTTTTGTCCCCCTTGGGAGGTCACCAGAAGGATAAATGGTAGGTCATGATGCCTTTTTACCATACACTACATTTCTATAATGAATATTTGGAAATGAGAATAGTAGCAATATTTTGAGCCTGTTTGAGCCTCATTTTATTGTAAAAATGTATTTTGGAATAGTAGATTGATGGAAAATGCTTAATTAAAAAATATGGAAAAATTTTGGATTTGTGTGTAATATTATTTTATTGAAGAATGTGTGGTTGAAAAGAAGAGAGAAATATGTATTTTGAGAAAAATGAGGATCAGACAAGGGCTTTATGTTCCGCGTACCTTATTCCTCTGATAACTGCCAAATAAGCATCACAAACGACCCCAACCAACTCTATTCTGTACGGCCTTCTCTTTTTAGTTCCATCCTGTTCCTGTTCTTCATCAATTTGTTCCCAGTACTTTTCAGTAATAGTTCCATCTTCATCCACCTTGTAACCATCTCCCATGCGGTACCTGCGGCGGTGAACATTCCTGGCCATGGTTATTGTCTGCACCACAAATGGCACCCATGAGAGTGTGCCATCCATGATCACATCTCGCCCTTCGTTGAGTGCTGTTACGAGGAGGGATGATGCTGCATCTGTAGATGATTGGTGCACCTGCAAAATGCAATTGCAATTGCGTGCCGGGTACTTTGTGTGTAATACTTACGTAACAGTTTTTAAAACTTTTTGCAAATGATTTATTTCTAGAATAATTTTACAGTTTCCACTATGATAAATAGTGATTGAAACTAGCAAATAACTCTATAAACTAGAACAGATGGGTTGGTAATTAACTATCTAAAGAAAATCAAAGAATTCTGATCATGGAAAATGAGATATTTGTACTTTCTTAATTCTGTCCTATTAATTGAGATACAACTGTATTTGTGGTCTTTTTCTTTATTGCGGCGTTAAATGATATCCTAATGGTAGCAAAGCATCTTTATTGATCTTCAAGTATGTCTTTCTACATTTCATATTCGTGTATGTGTATATATATATATTTACTGTTCTCTCGTTTCTGGTATGATTATACGACCTATACTCGCAGGTAGTTCTCTTCAGCTCTAAAGAAGTTTGGTTTCTCAGTTATTAGAGATTGTTGATGAAAGAGTTTCGAAATAATCAACAAGGAAGATAATGTTAAGTGTCAAGTCTATCTGACTGACTTCTGCTCCTGCAATGCTTATTGGAAGAAACAATTCACTGGACCCTGCCGTAAATTGTAAACAATATGCTCAGAGTACAATGGCTGCCTATTGAAGTCCTACTGCGCTTCCTTCTTCAAATCTACACACATTCTTGGTTGTTTATGCCATAAAATGATGGAAACTCAAGATAGAAGATTTAGAAAGAAAATGGTGGAAGATTAGAGAGCTTAGTGTTCGGGATCCATGAGTGTTCCTTTTCTGCCAGTATTTTGCAAGACATTTTAGAAGTTCATGGCATGCAGAGAGGTTGATGAGAATTACAGTGTCTATTGCATATGGGTGAGACTATGGGTTCATGGTTGCTCAGGTTGAGTTTATCTGCTTGTGTGGGGAAGTATCAGATAGGGTTATAACAAAGATTAAGACCACGGGAGCTATACTCACATTATATCACTGATAACAGAGAAAATACCAACGTGGAGACCAATTCTGACAACGGGGAAAATAGGGAGTGTGCATAATTTAGGAATTATAGATTAGATGTTCTGAGATTCGGAATAGACAGTTTGTTTCATTCTTAAATGAGGATTAGTAGCCTCATTTTTGTATAGATCCAGTGAATGCCCTTAGATGGTGTCACATACTTCCATCATTAGGGATACTTCCTTTTCACTTTTTTCACCGAAGAATGAATGCTAAAAACTCCATATGTTTCATGTTTAACCATTCAGCCTCTTAATGAAATAACATCTGCCTGCTTTTATAATTGTGCAACATGCTGTGGTCTGAACAACTAGGGGATGCTCAATCTCTATGATTTTAATTGCATGCGTGTCTTAAGAATTCAGTATCATATGCAGCAAAAATAAGATATCATGCCCCCGGAAAGAGTTGCTTATAAATGATGGATGTCAAACGTACTTTCCTTTTCAAGCTATGTAATCTTTTTCATGACCGGTATTGATGAACAGAGCTTTGGATTTTCGCTCGGCGAAGACCAGGAGAACACAGAGACATACCAGTTCGGCAGTTTGAAGCATGTCATGATGCCCCCTAGAGCTAAGGGCTTTATAAATTACATCGGACTCTTTGAAGGCATCTGCTTCTATCACCACTGCATTTCCTGATGCTCCTGCCCAGAATGGTCTGTTTCAATAGTGTAACAAACTACATTTTAGACCACAGGTCGAGTACTGATTCTCCGTGCAAAGTTAATTTTATCTTAACTATTCGAAAATGTAATTTAATCTTTGAGCTCCATATATCATCGTGTTTTTCTTTTGGATATTAATGTCATATTTATATTCTTACTCTTTAAGAATGTCTTTGAGCACAGTACTCTTGCCAGCCCCCATCCCACCACCCATGAAGAGGAGAACAGGGCTTCTGTCTTTATGAGCCATGGGAACCATAACATCTGTACACTGTGAATCGTCAAGAGATACAAGTCCAATAGCTTTCATTTCCTCTACCAAGGTGGTAAAAACTCTTGCCACCTTCAGATTCTTTGTCACCCTTTCAAATCTCTGCTCTCTTTATCAACAGAAGGCAAAAAAAAGGATAAATTAGCTTTACTAGAAAAGTACAAAAGTTCACAAAAATTTATAACATTGTTCCCAGTTAGTAGAAACTATTAATTTGGTGACCTAGAATTTCTGAAAGTTGCTAAGAATGCATGCACTAATCTGGACTGCTCAGGGTATAGATTTTTAAGTAAATTGCACTTCTGGTCCCAACAAATTTTCCGAGCTGCTAGTTTGTCTTCAGCCTTTAAAAAGGAGCAAGGTACTCCCCGACATATGGTTGCAGAATCAGTCCTCAACAACCAAAATAGTCCAAATCTCGGTGACATTGACATATAAAACTTTTTAATGCTTGATTTTGTTTCCCAACTTGAGTTTGTGCCTGAAACATTTAAGTGATGCACGTTTTTATGAGGACCAACTTCATTCTAACGGTTGGGGACCACCTATTATCGACAATACGATAAGGATAAAGTTGCACCTTTTCCTAGAAATTATATGGCGCATGGTGACCTTTTTAGGGTTTAACTCTAGGAACAAAGTCCGGAGTGAATGGTTTATTCTAAGCAAATCATACGTTTTCAATTTCAATGTACAAAGAAATAGATCTACCTAGTGGCTGCCATGACAATGTGCTTAAGCTTCTTTTTTGACTCAGATTCAGCACTCAGCACCTGAAATAATACATAAAATCACGTCAAGATTTCCCTAATCAACAAAATTTATATTAAAAGAGTTCCTTAATTTGTATCTAAAATAATTAATAGTATATTGAATGTGTATATATTACCTGACTGATCA
The DNA here is from genome assembly GCA_903798315.1 of Fraxinus greggii. Lineage (NCBI taxonomy): Eukaryota > Viridiplantae > Streptophyta > Magnoliopsida > Lamiales > Oleaceae > Fraxinus > Fraxinus greggii. The sequence continues at coordinate 5,433 of CAIGRK010395456.1, read as the reverse complement.
TATGAGAAGCATGTTTCCAATGGAATGCAAAGTAACTAAGAATACATCTCTCTAACTCTTCTACCAGCTTTATAAAGAGAGAATCAGCGTCCGGTTCACCAGCAAAAAAGGCATATATGTCATCTTCACATCCATCAGCTTTTCTAATATAATCAAAAGCTAATTTGCACAGGTTTGGACAATCTCTTCTATCACTGAATCCCATTTGTCTGGCTGCATGCACCCGTGCACACGTATAGTGCGTGTGAAAAAAGAAACACAAAATACACTAAGAAAGAACCAAATAACATTAACAAGGCATGTCTCCACGCGTGCATTAGATGCGTATAATGCACCAGATCCTGCATAGAATCGAGAAGGGATTTGATATGATTTACCTACATAATGGGAGAACCGTTCAAGTCTCACAACCTGGCCAATATCTGAAACTTTTATCCGAGGTACGATTCTTTGATCCCTTATTTTCTTTAGCCGATAATGCATCGCTGCAGCGAGTACTAATCCAATGGAAGAGGCTAAAAGGACCTCTGTATATGCGTAATCTGACATGGGAAAACTTTCAATCATTGATCATGCAATGCATATATATATACAACAACAATGGAAAACTAAGCTTTATTTTCAATAAATTTGTCTGGTGCATGAATCCTTCTTTACCATATATGTGTGTATGTATGATATACAACATGTACACAAACTTACCTTTCTGCATTTCTTGGCTAGCAATGGTGAAGAGAGAATATTTTCCTGAATTTGAAGATTTGTATGTATATATTTTCACTAAAATCTGCTCAGGGAAAAAAAAGAGGATTTGCAGAGATTCGGAGTGTTCAGATTGAAACTGGAGAGGAATTCCTGGAATTTTGAATACAAATTCTATTTATTTAAATATATTGAGGTATTGCAATGTACCTATTTTTTATTTTTTTCTTTATTTTTGAGGGAACTAAGCTTATAAGTTTGTGTCCACTCAAACTTAACTTCCAAGAGCTATTTATTAGGCCTAGGAATTATGCGGTAAATTAGATATAAAATTGGTCATTTTCATTTGCATTATTTGAAGTTAAATAATTAAAAAAATAAAAATTATGATATTAAGGTGATACACTAAGGCCATGTTTATTTCGAATTAAAATCAGATTTTATTTTAAGTCAAAATCAAACAATCAATATTAACCGCATCTTTCAGTCCACAACTTTTCAACCACACATTTAAAAAACTTCTATCACAATTTATTATTAATCACATCTTTTATGGGTCCCACAACTTTTCAATCACACATTTCATAAATTTCTATCACAATCTACTAAAAATCTAATTTTAATCCACACCAAACACTCACTGAAGATGTTTGTAAAACCAATCCTAAAAGCAATTTTATTAGCACAAGCCGCAACGGTTCGATTATTATACAATTATTTGTATAACCAGTTACTTTTAACTTAAATTTTAATCAATTTATACATTATATATTATTATTGTAACATCAGAAACATTATCAAATGAACTCTCAATCAAAAGATTCGTCTAATGGTAAAAAACCCTAATCTAATTTCTTTCCAATGTTAATATTCACATAATTTTGAATTCATTTTGTCTTTTGTGTTGTCTCGAACATATTTACGAACATTAAAAAATATTAGAATAATAGTCATATATATGACGATTGATGCATTATAGTATTTTTTTTAATATACCTAAAATTCCGTACACAGTACCTACACACAAATATATACGTCTCGATGAAAAAGAGAGAATAATCGACCCCATTCGAAAACCCCTTCGAGTCTCGATGCAAATGATTCGGACAACTTCAGCAGCTTCTGCGATTTCAAAAACTGCCCAAAGAGGTAAGCTTTCATCATTATTCATAAATCCATTAAAACTCAAACACATAACGGAATACCCAACTGAAAGCGACACCAATGATGCTGTTACCTCCTTTTATCAGATGCTCCAAATGCAACCCGCGCCACCCATCTCTTCAATTAACAAATTGATAGGTGCTGTTGCCAAAACCAAAAATTATCAAGATGTGATTTTTATGTACCGTAGGGTGGTTGAAGTTGATTTATTGCCCGATTATATTACACTGAGTATTTTGCTCAATTGTTATTGTAGCATGAAAAACGTTGCTCTTGGTTTTTCTGTTATGGGTGGGATTTTCAAGAGGGGATATAGTCCAAATATTTTTACTTTTACTTCCTTGATTAAAGGGCTGTTTATGGAAGATAAGGTAGATGATGCAGTTATGTTGTTCGATAAAATTATTGGAATGGGATTTCAACCAAGTATCTGGACTTGGGGGACTTTGATAAAGGGGTTATGTAGGAGTGGAAAAGCAGAGGTGGCTCTTCGTTTGCATAAAGAGGCAGGGAAATGGAATGGAAGGTCTGATTTAAGATTTAAGCCTAATTTAGTATGTTATGCCACACTTATTCATGGCCTTTGTAAAGAGGGATTGTTGGACAAGGGTAAACAGTTATTTTTGGAGATGAAGGATAGAGGAATTATGCCAGACTTGGTTACATATAGTGGTTTAATTCATGGTTTGTGTGAGGGCGGTGAGTGGGAGGAAGCAAAGCATTTCTTCATTGAAATGCTTGATCAAGGCATTCGTCCTAATGTGATAATGTTTAATATCTTGATACACAAGCTTTGTAAGGAGGGGAAGACCAATGAAGCAAGTTGGTTGTTTAACTTGATGATTCAGAGAGGTGAAGAGCCCAATTCTTATACATATAATGTATTGATCAACGGGTTTTGCCTGCAAAATAGGATTGTTGATGCGAGGGAGTTGTTTGTTTTGATGGCAGATAGAGGCCACAAGCGAGATGTTGTAAGCTATAATGTGTTGATCAATGGTTATTGCAAAAGTCAGAAATTAGAAGAGGCAATTAGGCTTTTCAAAGACATGGTTTGTGGAGAACACAAGCCAAATGTAATTACATTCAACACTTTGTTGACTGGTCTATTTCACCTTCGTAATGTTGAGGATGCACAGGCACTTTTTCAACAGATGAAAGTCCACAGAGTGACTCCAGATTCTTCTACTTATAGTATATTAATTGATGGATTTTGCAAAAACAAGTGCCTTGAAAAGGCAATGGAGCTGTTTCACACTCTAGAAAGATCTGGCTTTGATTTTGGCATAGAAACCTATAATTGCATCCTTGATGGATTGTGTGGATCAGGAAAGCTTGACGTTGCGAGTGTGCTTTTTGAGAAGTTGTCCCAGAAGGGCTTGGTACCAACAGTTGTTACATATACCATCATGATTCATGGACTTTGTAAAGATGGAAAACTGGAGGAGGCAAATAATTTGTTTTTGAAGATGGAAAAGGAAGGCTGTGCACCCAATGTGATCACTTTTAACACACTTATGCAAGGATTTCACAGTTATAATGAGGCCCCAAAAGTGGTTGAACTTCTTCAGAAAATGGCTGAGAGAAAAATTTTGCCTGATGCATCTACATTTTCTTTAGTTATAGATTTATTGTCAAAAGATACAAATTATTCGAAATATATGAGTCTGATACCAAAATTTCCTAACCAAGGCTGACTCAAAAATAAGATGCTACAACTATCACCACGAGCATTTTATCCCACCACTGGTGTGAAAGGTGTATCAACTTCAAGTTGCCAACCAGAAGTTAGGGAACTACTTGAAATCTCCCCTAGTAGGATTAAAACTACTAAAAATAATGGACCCACCGATTTGTTGTTTAATGAATATCAAAGTTTGGCGCGTTGCACAGTACTGGAAGGCAAGTTCGTTGGCTTTCCATTGTTGTCGCTGCTTTAGATTTATCAGCGTGTGAGTCTCTTATATGTTTCTTTCTTAACTTTTAAGCTACATTGCCTCCAAACTTTCTGAAATGAACTGAGAGTTCCATCTCATATCTGTTTTGTGTAACATTTTGAGACTTGTTGGTAATATTTTATGATATTGAATATGACTAGCAGCAGGTTGCCTGTATGTTAATAACTGGAGTTGCATGTTATGCATTATGAACAGCTGGTACTACATAAAGTAATAATTTTTAAGCAAAGCCACATTCGTTTGTGTTTTGGCTAATTTCTATTATCTGAATTGTCTTTGCCGATGCAAGGTGGTGAAATTGGTCGTTATGAAAACAGAAACCTGTATGTTAATAACTGGAGTTGCATGTTATGCATTATGAACAGCTACTACTACTTAAAAGTAATAATATTTAAGCAAAGCCACATTCATTTGTGTTTTGGCTAATTTCCATTATCTGAATTGTCTTTGCAGATGCATGGTGGTAAAATTGGTCGTTAAGAAAACAGAAACCTGTTTTCCGATTTGCCAAATATTGTCCTATGACACAGAAGAATCTGAAAGAGACTTGAGTGGAACTCAACTGGTCATCACCACCTAACGGAGCCCGGCATTCTACTATATAGATATGATAAAATTATCCTGCTACTTAGGATCACACACGCGTTTATACTGAACTGAAGTATCTCCATTGAAGGTAAAATGTTATCACCAAAGTTTTGCAAATATGGTACCTAATATTTCATTTATTATGCTTCTGCTGGCCTTATTTTAGATTTTAGCTGTCTGCATACTGTATAGACTGCTTTACGCTACTTTATCGTTTGAAACTTGGGCCAATCAGTTGGTTGTATTGATTTCACTTTGTGGTGAGGTTCAAATGTCTTGGAAAATTGAATTCAACACAGTTTAAATACTTGTGGAATAGTATAACCCCAGGTGGTCCACAATTCTCATCCCATCTCAACAAATAATAAAAGAAAAAATAAAAAATCAGATGTGCACCCTACATATTTTCCCATTACTGTTACAACCACCAAGGCATATCTTAATAAGCTATAAGACAATGCAATTAGGTATTCCTAGTGCAATAAACGCAATTAGGTATTCCCTGTGCAATAAACTATGTATTATAATTTTAACTACACAAGAGAGGTAAATCTAGTGTGGAGGTAAACTAAGATGCTGAAATTTCAATGGCGTAGTGGTGGTTATGAGTAGCAAATGATTGGTGAAAACACACACTCTCTCTAATATTGTACAATATTTGAAATCTGGTATGTCTTTAAGATGACCATTTCTTGTGGTTGTGATGCCCTGAGTTGCTCGGACTCGGGTACGAGTATGTATTTAAGTGTCGAATCTTTTATTTTTTAAAATAGAGGATACGGGAACATGGCTGAAAAGAGTCCAAATTTCGTACACGGGTACGTGGGTACGTCTTTGAAACTTCAATTAATATTTTTCCCAAAAACATCATATATAAAATTAATCAAAAATATTATTTGATTATTTCTATTTTGTCAAGTTTTGAAAAAAATTAATTTCAAAAAATGCTATTAAATTGTTATTAAAAAAATATTTATGTTGATTTTATAATTATTTGCCAATCATTTTGGCCAAAGAAAAA
>CAIGRK010395355.1:0-15591 GCA_903798315.1 Fraxinus greggii | reverse complement strand
AAGAGGAGAACAATGTGTAGATGTGTTGTATCACCCCAAAGAAGAATACAGCTTTAGAACAACAATTCACCATATCACATAATGCTAGATTCAGACTATGAGCACCACATGAAGTATAAAAAGTTCGGTGATTCATTTCAAGTACTCTTCTTTTCACACCTTTTTGTCCGCTCATGTTAGATCGTTGTCATACTCTTGCCCTCTAATATCATCATGATCTAGTTGATCGAAAACTTTTGAAGCTCGATTGCAAGTCCAAGTCCCGTTGTGTCATTTACTTTCAAAAATTCAAGCCAATATTCTTCGACTATCGGCAAGTTTATTGAATCATCTACACATCATACTACTAAAGACATTTGCTCCTCGTGACTTGTATCTGGAGTACAATCAAGTATANCACCACATGAAGTATAAAAAGTTCGGTGATTCATTTCAAGTACTCTTCTTTTCACACCTTTTTGTCCGCTCATGTTAGATCGTTGTCATACTCTTGCCCTCTAATATCATCATGATCTAGTTGATCGAAAACTTTTGAAGCTCGATTGCAAGTCCAAGTCCCGTTGTGTCATTTACTTTCAAAAATTCAAGCCAATATTCTTCGACTATCGGCAAGTTTATTGAATCATCTACACATCATACTACTAAAGACATTTGCTCCTCGTGACTTGTATCTGGAGTACAATCAAGTATAACTGTGAAATATTTTGCATGTTTAACTTTCTTCACAATTGAACTTCTTATTCATTAGCCCACAATCAACTCATTTTGAATTATTTTGCCAAGATATATATACTAGATCTCGTGTGCTTTAACCTCCCGAATGTGCTCTTGCATTACTGGATCAAACTCACTAACCATTTCCACTATTTGTAAAAATGGGTCATTGTTCTCAACATGTAGCATCGCATCATCTCCTGGAAATAACAAGATGTTTTTTATGAGTCTTTTCACAATAGCGATTATCTTCGTTAATACACGTCTCTAATATTCTCTTTCTGCATCGATTACCAATTGAACGCTTTTATAAATTGTAGTTTTTGTTCGAATTCTATTTTCCAATTCAATCCAACTAGTCATGCAACTTAAATGCTCCACATTTCTTTCATGACTTTTAATAGACCGATGCAAATTATGTCAATCTTTGAATCCATCATTACCCAATAGCCAACTTTGGTTACATTTGTTGCTGTTTTAAAGAACTTGCAGCAAAAGCATAAGATCCTATCTAAAGATACTGAAAATACTAGCCATCTTCTATCAATTGTTTGCTCATTTGGTAGTAATCGCTTATATTGTGAAGAATTGTAATGTCTATTTACACAATCTTTGGGAAACAAGATGCCATCAACAATTTTTGGATCCATTTAAATTAAATAATTCCTCGTTCTTTGATCAACAATTTTCAAATTTCCAGGATCATCTAAATTCAAAGAAAATCAACTATGTTCTTCCTTATCAACTACTTCATTAACATGTGCAGGTTTCATCACTACTTCTTCATTTTCCTTATCATCTACTTTATTAATACATGCATGTTTCATTACTTCTTCTTCCTTATCATCTACTTCATTAACACATGTAGGTTCATTCATTTCTTCATTCTTATCATCTACTTCATTAACACTGGCAAGTTGAATCACTACATTCATCCTCATTCAAAGCATTCACATTGTTGCTTTTTAAGTACTTGTTAATATTCGCTGCTTGATTTTGAGTTAATGCAATTTCATTTCGCTCCATTTTTCTATTTAGAGCTCCATACTCATATTTAGGAAGCATGGTGTACGAGTCTATATATAATGCACAATGATTAACCTAAAAGACAATTACAAAATATTCCAGTCATCTTACAATTAAAGTTTTCAATATAGTTACTATATGCACATGTGCAATTGATCCTACAAGAACCAATCACATAAGCCCACTAAGCCACAATTATATANTAATGCAATTTCATTTCGCTCCATTTTTCTATTTAGAGCTCCATACTCATATTTAGGAAGCATGGTGTACGAGTCTATATATAATGCACAATGATTAACCTAAAAGACAATTACAAAATATCTCAATCATCTCACAATTAAAGTTTTCAATATAGTTACTATGTGCGCCTGTGCAATTGATCCTACAATAACCAATCATATAAGCTGACCAAGGTACAATTATATAAGCAGGCTTCAAACATTTTCAATATATTCAATAACAAATTAGTGCAAGCCATCGCTTACCTAAGAAGTAGAATTTCGATGAAAATTATAGAATTACACTCTTGAGAATTCTATCATCGCAACTCACAAGCACGGAATAAAAATTTAACATCAACCACCAATATAAATATACAATTCTATTGCACCAATCTATTCTATTTAAATTCAGAATCCTATTGGAAATTGCAATTTCATCAGAAATTTTATGAAATCATAAATCAGAAATCCTATTTACCTATTTTCAAAAATCGGAAAGTGAAAACCAAACCATAGATAAGATTATAGGAACCCAAATTTAAAAAGGAAGACAATTAATAGCGGATTACAATTTCAATTTGCAAAATTGCACAACTCAGCGAACTCACAAATTGCATTGCCTGCGTGGCCTCTGGAGTGGCATCTTGCATTCGGTCTGGCCCCCTCTTGTTGGCTCTGTGGCTGTCATTGGCCGGCTGGATGTTGCGATTGGCAGAGGACTGAGGACTCCTCACGGCGTCGCGCAGTTGGGTTGAAAAAAGGGCAGGCTTCTTGTGATTTTTTCGCTCTTGTTGTGATTTGTGTACGAGTGAAGGGAAGGGAAGAAGAAGAGTGCAGTCGCCTGGTCATTAGTTCGGTTGAAGTTGGAGGAGTCTTGACGAGACGACGTCAAGGTCGAGCAGAGACGGAGGAAAGAATGAAAATTGATTTTCAAATGTATTTACTTAGCCACTTCTTACTAATTTTTTTTTCCATTCATTTTTCTACGGTATTCATTTTCAATCACACATTCTTCAAATAAAATAATATTACACATAAATCTAAAATTTTTTATCACTTTTTCACCACACATTCTCCTATCAATCACTATTAAAAATAATTTCTTCTAAAAAAATAGGCCAAACACTAGCTTACTAATTTAAAAAAAAGGGCCAAAAATGAGGCCTCTCTGATTTTGGACTTGAGGCACAAGCCTCATCGGTCTCGCCACACGGCCGGGCCTGACAAAATGCAATATGGCTGGTTGTTAATGATGCAAATATATATTAATTTTTTTTATTATTATTGCCATCATCATTCTTATCTATGCATGCATTTTAAAAGGAAATACTAGTCACACGTGTGTATTTATTAAACTGTATTATTAGTACGATTTGAAATGCATTAAACCGTTACTCACACCATTGCTCGTTTAATTAGAATTTTGCTCTAAAATCGAACTTCAAGAAGTCGATAAGCAAATATTATGAAAAAGACATGTACATAAGACGCAATGATTTGGGTCTGTGATTTTTTCTCGTCTACAAATTTCTCGTAAAATTTTATGTTCTTGTTCTTACTTTATAAATTGCATTTCTCACTTTCATGTAATAATGAAAAAGACACGTACATAAGATGCGAACTATCGTGGCCAAGCACGTCCCCTTTGGTCCATTTTTACACGTCAAGTTTATCCTCATGATTTTGAACTAGAGTAATGCTATTCATCACCACTGATTTCGAGTATCAGTTTAAGCGATAACATTAAATGAATTTTCTAACAACAAATTTAATCAGACTTATCATTCAGTGTCATCTACATACCATATAAATTGATATTCTAACGTACTGGTATTAAATAGCATTACTCTTTGGACTATGGGGATTCATTCGTCGTGCAAGTCTTTAGCTTTTTTCAGTTTTCAATGAAAATAAAATAGAATAATTATAAATATAAAAAAAAAAAAAATCTTACTGCAGTAATGGTGCAAAAAATTGGAAGTAGCAGGTAACAGCCGTTACTCCACGTGCACGACTGGCCCCCACCACGACGCAACTACCGCTGTCACTAGCTTCACCGCACTTACGACACTCTCACTGATGCGGCAAAATCTCCGCCCTTCACTTTTTTATCATCTAATCTTTTTCCTACCTACCACCCCTACTTTTTCCTGAATTGCAATTTGGACCCTAACTATTATTAAGTACACCCATAATCATCCATGGCGGCTCATGTATAAATATACATTATATGTATCAACAATCAATAATGTCAACAATTAAAGCCTTCCTGTCAGTTTCATACGTATAGAATTATAGAAACAAACAAATACTTGTATATTGTATGTATATGGGATGCATTTTTTATATTGAAAGAGCTTGAAAGTTACGCCATTGTGGAATTTTCAGTTGAATTCTGTGGAAAATTTTGCTGATGTCTGAGGTCAACGAGTCCACGGAATATACGAGTCTGTTTGATGAGGACGTGGGGAGAAATCGGCACAGTTTCAGTCCCACTGCCGTGGACGGCGGAGCTAAAGCGGCATCGGCGGCGGAGGGTGTTGGGAATGGGGATTGGAGGTATCAGGCGGTGGAGTTTGCGAAGGGGGCGGCGGAGATGAGTGTGGAGTTTGGAAAGGGAGTTAGGGATGTAGTGAAGCAGAGTATTTTGAGAGAAGATTCTGTGATTGTGAGGAAGTTGAAAGGACCGTGCGAGAGAATTTGCGGGAAATTGGGGTTTTTGAACGATTATTTGCCAGAAGATCGCGATCCGTTACATTCATGGAGTGTGATCATCTGTGTTTGGGTTCTTGCTCTTGCAGGTAATTTTTTTGATAAATTTCTGTATTATTGATAAATTCTGATGTTTTGCATGTATATTCTCCATTGTTAAGATTAAGTCCGCGTTTGATGGTTTGCAATTCAGAGCTATAAACTTTGATTTCATAAAATTCAAGTTTTCTTAGCAATTTTAAATAATTGAATGATATTTCATCGAATTCTGGTTTTACATATTTGTGGTGATTCATCATTGTATCATACTATGTGTCAACTCTTATAAAGGAAAGGATTATGCTGATGCTAGAAAAGGATTATGCACGAACATATTTTCCACTTGTGTAGCAAAATAATGTATAACTGCCGAACTTATGTGAAACTAGAACTACGTACTGCTAGCGGGATTGTGCGGAAACTCAAATAAAGAACGAACATCAAAATTTTGTTGATAGTTTATGATTGATTGTTCTAAATACCATAAAACTATTTTGCATTTTCAAGCTAATATGTGAAGGAGTACAGTTTATAGGTTACACGAGTCCTGTTTAATTTTTCTTTCCTTTCTTTTTACGCCGGGGTTTACTGGCATTTCTGAAATATTCATAAATTCAAAGTATGGGATGTCCAGCTGTTCAGAAGCTTGGGAAATGATGGGATGAATTTTGATTGATCACCGTAGATGTTGAATTTTGAGTTGCGATTTTATATTGTCACTTCTTGCTAAATTCAGAAGGTTGCTTGCTGGGCTAAGGGTTCTTATGAAATTCTTAACTTCCCATCTCTGCTCCAGGCAGTGATGCATGGTAAAATTGGGAGTGATGCTACATTTTTCTTTATTAATTCACTTGTTTGGCCACAAATAGTGTTTCCACATAATTTATAATGTGATCGTCAAGCATACATTTATACATATATTCTCTCTTTGCTCCATACAATAATTTGCATATATATTATGCTTTTGAATTTCGTTTGCATACATTTCTCTTGCTGACTGACTGTTTTATCTGCAGTATTAATTGTGAATACTGATCATGATACTACAGCTTCGCTGGTTAAGAAAATTAAGATCCATCCTTCTAGCGCTAGCCTTATATTGCTTCCAAATGGTAGACGCTTAGCTTACCAGGAGCAAGGAGTTCCAGCTGAGCAAGCTAGATTTTCCATGATTGTTCCTCATCCTTTTCTTTCATCCCGACTTGCAGGTATCTTGATATTAAGCACTTCTTTCTGAAAAACTTAATCAAGAAAATAATGGGCGAAAGCTGTTTTTGTTAAATTTCTCTGAATATTTCTTCATTTTTATTCTGGGGATTCTACTTCTGAAACTAGGAATTCCTGGCCTCAAGGATTCCCTTCTGCAAAACTTTGGTGTTCGGATGGTGACATATGACCTACCTGGATTTGGGGAAAGTGATCCTCATCCTGATAGGAACCTTGAGACATCGGCTCTGGATATATTACACTTATCCTATGCTTTGAATATTACTGACAAGTTCTGGGTGGTTGGATACTCTGATGGAAGCATGCATGCATGGGCTGCCCTTCGATACATTCCTGATAGGCTTGTAGGTAGAACAGTTTCTAAACTGCATTTTCAATTGATTGTCTTTATCTTTCCATATTCTTAGTTTTTTCTGTACTGCATTTGTCTAAAGGATATTTTTCTTTCTATCGAAGATTTTGCTGTCTTTGGAGCATCTTGAATGTGAAGTGTTAAACCAACGGCGAACATCCAATAATACACTTTGAATTGCTGGGGTTTTGTAGCTATTAGAAACTAATCATTGTCTGGAAAACATCACAGATCTTGTACTTAAAAAGAGTATATGTCCTCTTTAGAGATACCTTAGCTAGGTCACAGCACAATGCAGTGATGTTATGCATTTTATATTACTGCAACCTTTGCTCAGATTGGAATGGTTGTGATGGTTCTAAGTTATTGGAGACAGACCATGAAAAGGCTCATTTTTTCCCATAATTCAATGAGCATCTGTTTTCTGAATTAGCCCCAGTTTGGTACACATTAAAATTTTCATTCTCATTAATCTACTCATTTTCAACCACACATTCTTCAATAAAATAATATTTTTCATCACATCAATTACTTTTCCTTCTTTTTCAACTACACATTCTCCATTAATTTACTATTCCAGAATACATTCTTCCAAAATAATGTGGTTCACACCCACCCTTAATTTTTATTGAATTTGTAGGTGCTATCATGGTTGCTCCAATGGTCAATCCATATGAATCGAGAATGACCAAGGAAGAAAGGCGGAGAATATGGGGAAAATGGACAATAAAGAAGAAATTGAGTTATCAATTTGCTCTAAAGTTCCCTAGATTACTCCCTTACTTCTATCGGAAAAGCTTCCTTTCTGGAAAACATGGCCAGATAGATAAATGGCTTTCATTGTCACTTGGCTCCAGGGTGAGTCGTCTTGATTGAAAACAAAATATTGCAGTACATTCTTTTCATGTTGAGTAGAGAAGATTGTATAGCACTGATACTATTAAGGAAGAGAAGTTAAAATCCTGTTTGTTATGCTATCCAGCAGTCAGGTCTAATATTGTATACCACAACAAACACTTGTTTTCAGTCAGCTTGATATATCATGTCTTCTGAAATTATAAAACAGTGGTTATGTACTGATATAACTGATGGGATATCATTACCAAGATCAGATTACATTTTGGTTATAAATGCCGATATTGTTGGTTAAGAGTATTGATATAACAGATAGGCTATCATTACCATCAGTTCACATTTTGGTTTATAAATGCCAATAGTATTGCTACAGATAAATTTCTTGTTGCTACAGATAAATTTCTTTTAAGTATTTCCACTTTTCAGTTAAATCTAAAAAATTTCTGATCGAAAATTATGATAAATGGTCTAGGATAGAGCTCTGGTAGAAGGCCAAATGTTTGAAGAGTTCTGGCAGAGAAATGTTGAAGAATCAGTTCGACAGGCCAATGTAAAACCATTTGTGGAGGAAGCTGTCTTGCAGGTTTCTAACTGGGATTTCAGCATCGCAGACCTTAAAGTACCGAATAAACATCAGGGTAAAGGCATTCTTCTTTGGCTCAAATCAATTTATAGTCGGGAAGAAGAAAGATCCAGTGGATTTCTTGGCCCAATACACGTATGGCAGGTCAGTTAACTATCCGGTCCCTATTTATATTTGAGTTTAGTTTCTCAGCGAGATGTCATGTTTTATTTCCTGCATTTTGGATCCTCTGTTCCTGGAATTATGACACATCTTCTCTTGGGATTTAAAAAATAAACATATAAGCTTTCTTGCAGATGCAGAATATTGCTAATTGATGCGTTGTGAATTTAACAATAATTTTTCATGTGATATTAGTGCTGAATTTTGAAAGTAGCGAGATTCAAGACTGCTTAAAATCATATTCACTTATGGGCTTGATCTAAAAATGTAGACCAAGCCTATGGATTTTTATTCAAAAGGATGCGCAAAATCAGTTTCTTGTATCACAGGGAACAGAAGGGGAAAAAAAACTTCCTTCTGATTAAACTCTCAAATCATTTCTATCTACATACTCTACGTTCTTCTCATCTTGAGTCGGTCGAAAAGGTTAATTATGAAAATTCTTGTGAAAATAAAAACTTAAGTTGTGCTGACATCCTTATTTGCTTCTGCTTTCCAATTCTGTCAAATAGGGAGCCGAAGATCTGGTGGTCCCTCCATCAATGAGTGACTTTGTGCACCGAGTTCTACCAGATACCATGCTGCATAAGCTCCCATACGATGGCCATTTCACGTATTTTCTTTTTTGCGACGAATGCCATCAGCAAATGTTTACTACTGTCTTTGGAAGTCCTCAAGGTCCTCTTCCCCCAAAAGTGGATCAAACTCCCATTGAAGGCGTTGAAAATAATTCAGAGGAAGTAATTTTCAGTGATGCAACAACAGAGGAAGAGAATGTTTCTTGTTTAACCACAGATGTGAAAGAACCACAGATTCATTTTGATGCATAGTACAAGAAATGTGAAATTTTGTGGACAAGAATGGAGCAGTATTACTATGATTATAGAAAATAACTTTTGTATAGTGTGAGATCCTTATGAACTCTTGAAAGAAGAAATAGAACAATTCTAAGCCTCAACAGCCAATAATGCATTTATTTATCCCCAAATTTTTTCTGTGTTCCTTCATAGTCGGTCTAAATATTGATAATGGAGCAGTCAGTCTCAATCCTCGTTAATAGGAGGATTGCGATAATTTTTGTGATACGAAGAATCTTTACTGAAGTTTTATTGGGACATTTGGAGGATGAATGGAACACAATGGTGAGTTGAATTTACTTAATTGTCTTTCAAGTTCATTGAGAATAATGTACAGTTTGTTATTGTACAATGGAATTCACTACAGAAATTTGGAAGTCAATGCATATTACAAGCTGAGAAGTTAAAAATCTTACGTATTAATTATTATACTGGCTACTTTTATATTATTACAGTGAACTTTTTGGCATAAGAAACCATTCGTCAAGACATAAGGTGACTCTGTGTAAATGTTACATATAGTGCAATATTCATCGGGTAAATGAATCTAACTTTTATAACGTTGGCCAAAACGAGCATGTTTGGCTTAGTTGAAATTCTACAAAATGTTAAAATTTTAGTTCCTTTGGCAGTAAGAAGAGTGCTCCTTTTGACAGTAAGTACGACGAAATTTTAACAAAAAAGCAGCTTCTTTTCTAGAATGAAGAGAAAGCAAACATACTCTTACGAGCAATGTAATTACTTAATTTAAATTTAAACAGTCCAAGTTGGATACACAGAGACCCCACACGATTTGTCTCACTAGTGAAGACGCCTTTACGAGTTGTCTCATTTACCTACACACACCTCGTTAACATTCAAACAGTGTTCAACCTCAAATTAACGATAAACGACTTGGGAAAAAAAAAAATCTTTCATCACATAATCCGCACAGAATAAAACTGATGACAACGCACCAAAAAAGGCATCACCCATCTGCATTGGTACAAGGTACGTTTGACAAAATACATACAGTTTCTTACTTTCGAATAGAACTTCTACAGAGCGAGATAGCATAAAAGACACGAAATTTCCACATTAGGGATAACGGCCCTCGAGTTTCACATTATCAGTGAAGTTGTGATCAAGATTGGCAGCTCCAACTTCTAACCCAATCGGTCAAAGTGGCCACATTCATGTTTATGTCTTCAATACAGTCACTTCTCATTGCCACCACAATATCTTCTGGATAACTCCCTTTGGCCTCCTCCAGCAACACTTGAAAGATTTCACATTCGATATTGTTTGTAAGTTTCTGCCCTGCATAGCCCCTGGCACATAGGTAAAAAGGTTGAGGAAAGAGATTTGATGACAACAGTGGCTAAAACTCAGAAGAATAACTTGAGACAAGATCAAGAGTGCAAAACAACCAATTGCGAAGTATATAACCTCTTTGTCAATCTGTCATACAACACGGAGTTTTCGGTTTGAAGCACGACCACACGGTCGAACCAACGCTCAGGAAAGAAGTCACCTCCATGGTAATCCACAATGTTTCCACCTTCTTCCATCAAATCCTCAAGCTCATCACATACCTGTTCAATTCATACAGTGGGCAACATCCAAAATAAGAAATGGACTTGAGATCACACATCATTTCCTCTGGCTCAAAATATCTCACATTCTGTTACATCTTAACATGCAAGAAATTAAGTAAACAGAGCATCCTGCATCCTGTGTCCAACAAAGAATTGTTCTTGTCTTGACATCAATAGTAATAAAATAGTTAGCCATATTCATGCTTTCATTCTACCAGGTTGAGCCACCAATCACCAACACTTCATAAGCTCAAATGAATATCGAGAAAAGGAAAAAGAAAAATCCATTGCAAACAAACTCATATGATGGGCAACAACAAAATAAGAGCATCTTTCGGGTGGCTTTATTTAAGCTAAGCACCAAAATGTCAGTTGTGTTGACGTAGCCCCAGTTTGAGCCCCCATTTTTTAGAATAAATTTTGTAAAAAGTGATTTTTTTTTAGAATGTATGGCTAAAAAGTAAATAAAAAATTTTAGATTTACTTGCAAAATTATTTTATGCAGAGAATCTGCAGTTGAAAATGAGTTTAAAGAATGAGGGCTCAAGCAGGGGCTTATTTTGTATGTAGGTGAGTTTACATTTTAAGTAAACTACACATTTTGTGCTTATCTTTAAGATAAACCACTCACACGTGCTCTAAGCCTGATTTCCAATAAATTTGAAGTCGGCTAAGTGAAACTCATTTAACATTTTGTTCAAACGTTGTTAGATTTGTTGGAAGATCCAAACTAACTAGATGGACAACACCAGTAATTTCACTGCATGAACGAGATGCACATAAGCCAACTAATCAGATCAGATCAATCCCAGTTGCAAGTAGGCAGGTTCCTCAAGCCTGCTTGTTCATTATGATTCTCTATTTTCGCTGGTCTTTATCAGGACCTAAACAATGGTAAATTCAAAAAATTAATTCAGTTTTCAATGATAACATCCAAATTCCATGCTCCGTATGCTCTTCTCTGTATACGGTATACTTCTCTATAGCTCAAGTCGAATTAACAATATTCTGGGCCAGAGAAATTAACCAATTTCAAGATGCGAATCAGTTCATAACAAAAATGGGATTGTTTAGACCATTTTTTCTTTCATTTGTCTGAAGTTTTGTCAATTACGACACGGAAGAATCGAACAGAAAATTACTTCTGTTTGATTAAAAAAAAAAAAAAAGCATGCAAGGTCTAGAACTCCCTTTGCTTGCGAACAAACACCTTCAAAATACACACGAACGAATTATATAAACACAATGAGGTCTCCCTTAAATTAAATAATCCAAACATCAATATTCTTACACAAACCCTTCAACCAAGCTCCAGGTCAGAGTCGTATAATTTAACGCAAAAAATTACTAATTCAATCAAAAAACTTACGAGATCTTCATTGATGAGATAACAGTCGAACTGGTCATCCCAACCGTCGTGGAGATTCTTCTCCTTGACCAAATCACCGATATTTATATGGCGTAATTGAATAGCCTCCGCCAGAGTGTTCGCCATCGTGGTCTTACCAGTTCCAGGCGTTCCTGTTATCAATATATTTGGCTTCTCCCTCTTCTTCCTGCCGCCTCCGCCATTTTGCGCCATATCTGCCGACGCTACTTCTGCGTATTCTTTAATTTGATTTTTTCTTTTCTTTTCTTTTCTTTTTTTGGGGGCAATGGGTGCTTGGGTTTTGCTCTTTTGCATTATATAGTGTCGCGACTTCAGTGAAAGTTAAAAGGGTAAATTACATTTCTGATCAATTAACTTTCAGTGAAATCCTATTGGAGTCATTCAACTTCAATTTATTGCAATTGGGTCATTTACCTTTAATTTTATTGCGCAATAAGTCCCTCATTTTGATTCCAATATAAGGTTAGACTATTTTCAGTAACACTACACAACAAGCAAGTACATGTAATCTGAAATAATCAATACTAACTTCACAACTAATGTAAATATCAAAGATAGTATAAATACTCGATTCAAATACAAGTTTCATTGTAGTCACCATAAGAAGTTCGATAGAAACAAAACAATACATATAATTTCATCATTGCAAGTTGGCCAGTACCCTTAACCTATAAAAAGGACCGTTGATACGCTGTCACTTTTTACAATCCTGAGAGAATGATACTCGGATGGCCAAGACTCCTACGGGGAGTCAGCAGTGGGGAATTTTCCGTTACAATGGATTCTAAATCCTAATAATAGAGAAGCTTGGATCAGACTTTTGTTACCTTGGTGAAACATAGTGTATTGAGAAGGTTTGGAATGACTCCTTATAGAGCAATTTCAGGGGAAAAAAGAAGCATCAGGGGTGGAGTTCACTGGACATACTTTAGCATACTGACAAAACTTGCATTTCCAACGCTCCTCCGTGGGAGTATAACGGGCTTCTCTTTTGCTTAGCCAGAACTCAACAGAAGACTTAATTTGACCCGTAAGCCATTCAGAATCATAATCAAACTGATACTCACCAAGCAAGGATTTATCTTCTTGAGATTCATATCTGCACTGAATAATCCAAGTTAAAAATCGTATCTCGTACATTTGTATTGCTGGTTGAGGTTGATTCAATTTGAACATTGAATTTTTCAAAAAAAGATTCTATTTCTATAAAATAGAAAAATGTAACAGACTAAAGGAGGCTTTTAGGAGTTCTGAAGGAAAGAAACAGAATATATCTTTGGGATAGGAAGTTGAAACTAGCCCAAGAAAGTCACCCTACTCTAGTCTGAAGGAAGGTAAAAGAACTTCAGAATTCCTTTCGAACCCACCTTAAAGTTAGTAGGCTGTTAGCTCGAGGAAGCTGGCTACAACTATTTCGAAAATACCCCACCAGATCGTTTAGAGTCTGAAACGGCAACCAAAAATAAGATTAGATCAAGGCAAGCACAAAGAAGCATAAATATCGATAAACTCTTATTTCTAACACAGACTGAAATCCAGCTCTGTATGCTTCAAATTTGACACTGTGCTCTCTCTTGTTTCATATGAGGGATGCAAATTTCTCTCAATAAGCAATCTTGTTTATTTGTTTTTATTGATAAAGAGGTTATTCTATTGTGTAGAGGTCATGAGGTGCGTACACATAAAGGTCTATTGTTTATAGAGTATAAATTCCTCATTCGAACAATCTAAATATACCACACCGACAGAATTATCGTAATGTAACTTGAACAGAGTAACAAGGTGATCAACATGATCAGAATGTTAATTCGAGCCCACCGACTTCACGATATTTCCTTAAAATGAATTTACTGCCTTCAAAAGTGCTAAAGGCGTTCAACAATTGTTCCTCAGGATAGAACGAATTTCTTTTCCTATGGAAGTAGCACAATAGTCTGCAGGAGTTTCGACGAACTCAATGAAGTGTTTTCACTTCGAGAATAGTACCAGAACGAGAGAGAATGAGATTCAAAGTAGAGAAAAATTGCAATGAAAATGGTTCAATTTTTCTAACAGCATGGCAGGCTATTTATAGATTCATTCATTGTCATTCGAACATCCTTCACTGTTCAGACAACCCTCCAAACCCGAACAGACAACACTATTCAGAATGAAATACTGAGTCTGTTAGGTCATTTAATAAACCTGTGTTAAGTTTGTGAACGGATGACTTAGACTGAAAAAATTAATCTGAAATAAGTCAATCAAAATTAATTTCATTAAGAAGTACCCAAAAATTTGATTAGTTACAATTTAACGCAAAAGTTTAAATAATTTTTGTCCAAAAAGATAATAAAGTGTACCAACCCCAACCTGAACAAAGCCAAATCCACTATATAAGCCACACCAAAGTTTCATAACTTTTCTACGTGGGAAAAGTGTTCAACAATTTTCAATAAATCAAAATTTTCAAAAGTTTATAGTTTCAAGTAGGTTATTTTGACATCAAATATTTCATTCAATTCTAAATGATTTTTGATAAATAAATATATCACATTCATCAACTCATGGAGCATAACGTGAATATGCTTGGTTCCTTTAAAATCAAAGTACGGGTCCTACTAAAATCTAAGCTCAAAGTCGACCCAATTCACTAATTAACAAACCATTTCCAACAAGGTCACCCACCGTTACCATAGCATGCAACCATTATCATATATGCTAAAAGGGTAAGAATCTTCTTTAACGTTTGTTATTTTCAATGCAATCCTTACCTCTGCAGATAAACCAGATTTTGCCATATTTTCTCTAATTTCTGGGGATAAATTGTAATGAGGATTCACTGAAAAGAAATCAAAAAAAATTTCTACGGGGAATTTATCATCAACTAAACTGTCCCACAGAAACTTGTAGCACATCATCTGAAGCCTGCCAAAATAAAGTTTGACCATATGAGTTACAAGCACACAAAAAATTTATGCACTTCAGCAATTTACAGAGTATACCTTCCATTCCTTCGTTGAGGTTCACTCGGAAGTCTTGGGTGCACACGAGTTTTCGTGTCAACCAATGTCGCATATCTTTCAGAATCTGTCCGAGGTAATCGAATTTCATCGATTTTTCCTATTATCCATATGCCTTCCATAAAGCCTACTCTGGAGATACAAGAAGATGCAAGTTCATGAGATCGTGATACGCGCACACACCACAAAGTTTCTAAATAACACGGTTTGATCTAAATAAATGATAATTCTTGCACTCACACAATTAATTAAACTTACTTCCGAAGTAGTAAGTTTCTTTCTTTCTTTCCTCGAACTAAACAATTTTATCAGACAAAAACTTAAAAATGCCAGTCCTATAGACCCTCATATCTCTTGACGCACATTCCGCTTTGAAATATTACTCGTATCAAGAAAGTTTTGAGGAGTAATTGTCATCCAATAAAATGTTATTCACGAGGCAAAATGTAGCAGCTAGATCTTAAATTTTGTGAATGCTCGAAAAGAATTAGTCAAGGGCAGAATTTTTATACAACTCAAAACTTAATGGTGATCATTTATGTTTAGCCACAATTGATGCAAAAATATGATCATGAACACAACCATTGGGCAGCATAACAAATCATCAAACTTACACTGGTAACTCGCGTGTAAATCCCTCAAAGATCAGTTGATTTGCGCCGACTATAAAATTCAAAAATTTCAGTGCCCATATATCTTCATTTGATTTAACAGGCACTTTTTCACTTCTAATAACCTGTCCACATTCATAAGAGAAATCAGACAATATTATCAACGACAAAAGACTATTAAATGTAGTTCTGCTTTGGCAATATCAAAGGCAAGATAATAATTTTGTTGGAAATTTTCAACATATATGAGGCCACACGTT
>CAIGRK010395319.1:0-24458 GCA_903798315.1 Fraxinus greggii | reverse complement strand
AGGGAGAAGTGAGTATTTAATATATGATTGATATGGTACTTTTAGAAATAAATAGGTATAGGTTATATCCCAAGTTATTATTGCTCAATACAGTTTTTAAATATATGAATAATTTTGTCCTCATTGTGAAATTTAAAATTGCTAATAAAGACATTCTTGTCTAAATTATAGTAAATTGACATTGAATAAATTTTGGATAGTTTTGAAAATGATCATGTGAAAATGGACATTTTTTGTTTGCAATTTTCCCCATATGTTTTGGAGACGGGTTACGCAACACGAATAGGGCTACATCGTTTAGATTTATTCTTTCTAGATATCTGTTTGATTCATTTAGCCAATAGCATTAATATTATTTCTTTAGGGACCTACAATTACGTTCTGTGTTTCCCTTGCTTTCACCTTTTTATATTATTTCTTTAGGGACCCACAAAAATAATTTGTTTCTTTTTATATGGAAACATGTAAATGCTACGGTTTTTGTTCTTTATGTTTAGGAAACTCTCCGTCAAACTCAAAACCAGTTTTCTAGTTTTCTTTTTTAATAGATTTACGTTTGACTGTGATTAAGAATTAATATTTGTTGTGGATTTCAATTAAGAGTTAACTTAATTACAACATAAATTAATTAAATCTAAAATAAATTATAGCATTTAACTCTAATCCTATAAAATTAAACTACTTTTTTCTTTTAAATCATTGTGAAAATGTTCGTTTCTATATGCCATGTCTTACTGTGTAATTTAGCAAGTAAAAAAATGTTTATGTTGAATATTTTAACAATACTAGTCTTGTATTCATGCAATTCGCGGATTATGTTATTTTGAAAATAACGTTAATGTGTTCAATATTAAGCATTCAAGAGAGAGATATATATATGTTGATTGAATAAAGGCTGATGGGTAGATGTACATATTAGGGTATTGCATTTTAGAAAATGGAAGGAAATTCATTTCTCATGTACGCTATTTGATTGTTAGAGCATCTCCAACCATGTTCTAAATTTGGGTGTAAATTGGCATCTCTAAAGTCACTTTCATTCGCATTTACATTTCGATAGACCTAAATCCAAATCTTGTTCCAATAGAAAGATGCAAATTACAATATATAAATTTCATTTTTACCATGTTGAATTTTGTTTTGTGTAAACCATTTTTTTGCTCGTAAATTTTTTAAGTTAATCAATTTTCTGTTTAAAAATTTCAAAATTTGGTTAAGAAAACATAAATCCTTCTCATCCCAACATTAAACGAGCCAAGTTAATGTCTTCTATCTTCTGCCAAGTTAAACGTAAATTTTTTAAGTTAATATCTGGATACCAAAACTATTTTCCTATGCATAAATGTCTCCTGTCTTCACATTTACTCTCAATCCCAACACTCAATTTGAATTTCCTTCTAATCCATCACCTAAAATGAGCCAACAACATTTGTTTGATAGTGATTTCGACGATGAGGTATATGGCCACTTGGTGATGACGAATATGCTCAATCAATGGGAAACGGATGAAAAAAAGAAGTGAAAACATGGTGGTTCCTCTTCTAGTATGGAACACAAAAGAAATCGAAATGTAGGTGAGGCACAACTCTAGAAAGATTATTTTGGTCCTTACCTAACCTTTAATGCTGAAAATTTTTGAAGAAGATTTATGTTGTGAAACAAACAAGATATCGGAATAGTTCTGATACCAATTGTTATGAAACCAACCACCAGATTGAGATGTTAAAATTATATGTCATGATAATAAAATATTTGATCAAACAAAAGAATAATAAAAACAAGAAATATGGCGAGAAATTAAGAGATTTTATTGACTCAAGAATAATGGAGAAGAGAGAAAATTACAATGGATCCTATAATTATAGTAATCATATATCTCACACTTATAAAATTATATAGAAAAATCTAGTATTTATAGGAAACATATAGGAGACGTCCAAAACTCTAATAGATGAGTTGTAGTTGAAGTAGAATGCCAAAAAGTGTTAAAACGCAAAACAGGCTTGGGTCGGATAATACTGTTGCTTGAGCGACATGTCCGTCGCTCGAGGGTCAGGCGAGCGACAGGCGACCGACCAAGTATTGGGAGAAAACTTGCAGGTATTTGTCGAGCGTCCATCTAGCGGTAGGCTAGCAAAAATGCGATGACTTTTCTTCCCGATCCATAATTTCAACCTCTACAAGTCCAATACAATTTCAACTCCCAATAGACTTCCAAAATAGAACTTCAACTTGACATAAGATTTTAATAGCATTTCAAACTGAATTCTTCTTGACATGCACTTCAATTAGAATTTTTCAATTACTTCAAACACTTCAACAAAGGAATTCGGGTCACACCCAAATTTCAACAATTTAGGATGAGGCAGGAGTTGTTTACTTGAATTCTATGGGGGTCGTCAATTCTAAAAATACTTCCAACAACGAAAAGATGCAATCGGAGCCCTCGGTCTCTCAAGCCACGTCAAATTGACAACCGCCTTTCATATGCTTGCATATGGAATGCCCGCTGATGCATTAGACGACCTTTTAAGAATTGGGAAAATCACTTATATTGAGACACTAAAACAATTTTGTTGCACTATACGAAAATCGTATGCAAAGTATTACCTTTGATTACCAACACTGACAGACCTTGTTAGACTAAAGAGGAAGGCCAAGGCACAAGGGTCTCCTAGCATACTTGGTAGCTTGGACCGCATGCGTTAGGAGTGGAAGAATTTTCCAACGGCAAATCATGGAGGTTATGTTGGCCACTTTGGCAGTCGGACTATCATTTTGGAGATTGTAGTCTTTCGACACTTGGATTTGGCACGCCTTCTTCGGAATGCTAGGTCCTAACAATGACCTCAATGTACTTTATGCTTCACCCCTATTTGATGATGTTCTACACGGCTGTTCACCACCATATGATTATGAAGTCAATGGTGTCAAATACACCAAAGGTTATTATTTTGCTAAAGGTATATACACCTTAAATGAGCAAATATTTTGCACATGGGCAAACCTGGGGGTGGCCTGGAGGGCACGTGCCCCTTAGATTTTAATTTTTTTTTTTATAAAAAGAAAAAAAATGAAATGTCTCATTTCTCCACTTCTCTCATTCGCATCCTCGCTTGCGCCTCTTTCTTCTCTCCAGTAGTCCCATGATGTGAGTCCCATCTGCCGTCTCCGACGTCTCCGCCCGGTGACACCACCACTCTACCAGGCACCGATCCCGCTTCATTCCTCATCCCTCTCTCCCCCGTCTCCTGTCCGCGGTCCCAGAGTCCCAGACGGCCAGACCAACGACAGTTTCCGAGCTCCACCCGTTCCATCTCCCTTCGCCCTGCTCCTGTGACTGTGAGGTAAGTTCCGATTTTCATCTCAAAATGAAATTATGTGTGACCCGTGACCGTCTCTGATTTTCTGAATTTGGGATTTGGGAAATTGAAAGGGACTAATTAGGGCTTTTAGGGATTTATGGATTTTAATGATTGAGAAGGCAATTGTGTGAATTGTGGCTGTGAATTTGTGTGATTGTGATTCTGTGAATTGTGATTGAGATTTGAGAAGGCAATTGTGTTTATTGTGACTGTAAATTTGTGTGACTGTAAATTTTTTGAATTTGTGTGAATGGTGAACTTGCTAATTGTGTGTCTATGTTTAATGATTTAGGGATTTTTGGAAATTGATAGGGATTTCTAATTAGGGATTTTGATGAAAAGGAAATTGATAGGGATTTTTATCTAATGTAATTCATTTTTTTATTTGTATCGGATGTGATCATTAATAGTGACTTGCTCCTTCGTGTTGTGGGTTTGTCTCCAAATAACTCATTCGATACTTTTGACAAGAATAAAGTGCTTCGACTATGTCAATATTATCCGGTTGATTTTGATGCAGAAGATATCTCAGAACTTGATGATCAATTAGATTCATATATTCTTGACATGCGCACATTCGAAGATTTTGAAGGATTAAATGGCATTAGTGATCTTGCACATAAGTTGGTTGCAAAGAATAAACATGAAGTGTATACATTAGTTTACAAGATTGTGACATTAGCCTTCGTTCTTCCCGTGGCTACTACTAGAGTTGAGAGATAATTTTCTGCGATGACTTGTATCAAAAATCGTNCTTGATGATCAATTAGATTCATATATTCTTGACATGCGCACATTCGAAGATTTTGAAGGATTAAATGGCATTAGTGATCTTGCACATAAGTTGGTTGCAAAGAATAAACATGAAGTGTATACATTAGTTTACAAGATTGTGACATTAGCCTTCGTTCTTCCCGTGGCTACTACTAGAGTTGAGAGATAATTTTCTGCGATGACTTGTATCAAAAATCGTCTTCGTAATCGAATCGGAGATCAATGGTTGAATGATAGTTTGATTGCATTTATTGAGAAAGATGTATTTGACAAGACTGAAAATGATGTAATTATGGAACGTTATCGAAATATGAGAACACGTAGAAGGCAACTATAGTAAAATATCTCTTACTTTAAATTTTTCGTCACTTTTTGAAAGCTTGATTGTACCCCCCCAATGTCAAAAGTCTGCATCCGCCCCTGATTGTGCAAACCATTTCTCAACCCTAGGGTCAGATGAGAATATTGTTTGAAAAAAGACAGGAGGCATAGTGCAAAGATGTGGAGCGAGCATTTGGTGTACTTCAAGCTTGATTTGCAATTTTAAGGGGACCAGCTCGATTATGGCATCAAGAAGATCTAGCTCAGATTATGAATGCCTACATCATATTACAGAATATGACCGTGGAGGATTAGAGTGATGAATATGAATCTAACTATGATGATGACCCGAGATCATGTCATCCTTATGAGGGTCACATTGAACCCATTGATGTGCAGCGAGAGTCGTCACCAGTTGAATCATATTTAGATCGTTGTAGAAATATGAGAGACTATATTTTGCATCACGACCTTCATGAAGATATCATATGTTACTTTTGGAAGACATAAGGGAACTAGTAAAATAATTATTGTCTATAAAACTGTGAGTAATTACTTAGAAGATGCACTGAATGCAGCAACATATATGGCAAAAATGTGTATTTTGCTTTAAAAAGGTGAGTGTTGCATGTGCTGTGAGGTTGGTGTATGCATATTCGGTATGCTGACATGTACTGTATGTCTTGTTGTGCCTATAAGATAAGTACATGTTGTGCATAAACGGTAATTTGTTGGATAAATGGTATGACGATACAAATACGGTAAACTCTCTTGCATGTATGATAACTTGGCAAAATTATTTTCCATGAAATGGGTTTGATTTGAGTTCTTCTGGAGGCGACTTTGAAGATTATAAAATTGAAACTACAGACCATAAGCCCAAACTCACTCATTCATCATAAGATCCAGGAGGAAACCAGGTTGGTAGACATCATCATCTTCGTTAAATATAAATTTACATCTTGAACGAAATTCCTTCAAAATTTATTCTTGTTCATTCTTTAGTAGGCAGCTCTTCTGGAGTCATATCATTTGTTTTAACCATCAAAATCTTATGCGCCTCTTTTTTGTCAAGTATCATCATGTAAGAATTGACAACTTCAACACCTCCTGCAAGTGTTTCACTTCAACTTGTAAAACTTATCCATGGTTTAGAGGTTTAAGGTAACAAATATGGACATAAATTTATGCTGTAGGTCTAAGATGAGGGAATAATCAGAACTACAATACATATATTATAAAATTTCATCGATGAATGGAAACGAATCTCAGTTTCGCTTTTTTAAGCATTAACTTAAATTATACAAAATATTCAATGCTATGAAAAGAATGTTTATATGAAAAAGTAAAAAGAATTATAATGAAGCTTAATAAAGTGCAATTAGAAAGTAAATAATGTTTAGGTGATGGTTAAGATGAGACACGCATTTGAAAGACTATTCCTTAATGAAAGTAAAAGTAGTTCTATATGTTATTAGCAGTCACTGCACAGGTAGCATTTTGTGGCAGCTTACAATATTTTGAAGAATAAGAGAGACATCTGTTGACCTTGAAAAACATAACGTTAACATGGACAACAGATGTCGGGCCCACTCACACAATCTAAGCAAATTTCGACGCGTTTCGACCGGTGGACCGATGGGAGAAGAGTAACACGTGAACGTGGGAGATGTTTCACAGCGCAAGACAAAAATGGTCGAGCACCGACGGTAATGACTAAAGTGACTACGCTAACAAACAATCACCAACCAAGATATATATATGACCTAATGTCCAAACTAGAGATAACAAATCAAACGAGAATGTATATTGAGAATGCTCTTGTATATTATCATTTTCAGTGTTCAAAGGACCATCCCTTTTTATTACAAAGACCACCTATTTATATATTTCTGGCTGATGTGGTGACTCTTAAATCAGAACCACGTGGCCTCATCCTTTTGACCGAAGCCTCACATCACTAAGGGTCCATTTGAAAGGCAACAATGGAAAGAAATTACAATTCCATGTTAGTTGGAAAATAAAACCCACCAAATCCATAGGAATTCGTTTTCCATGTAAACAAAGAAAATATAGCTTAAAGTGGTTGTACCTTGAAATTCGATTTCCATTTCCATGTTACAATCAAACGACCAAGTAAAATTCGGTTTCCTCGAATCTGACATTTTCCATGGAATTTGTTTCGATCAAATAGGGCCTACGTCTATCATACATTAAATATATTAATAATGGGTCAGCCGCCCTATACAATAGGCTGAAAGATTCTTTATTATAGACGTCATATAAATCATTCCTAAAGATTATACGCAAATCTTGCAAGAGACAACTTCAGGGACCTCGGATGAACTAAGGGCTTTGGCTTGATAAGGCTTCATGTTGGTAGTCTTTGATGCGAAAAGCCTTGGCATAACAGGTGCTTCGGCCTTACTACTTCGATCATTTAGGCAGTACTTTGGCACAATAATTTCAACCATTCATTTGATCATTTTACATTTGACCTGTTGACTTTTCTTTCCACGAGGATTGCTACGTTGCGTTTTTTAGTTGGACCTCAGTGGTGAGGTGTAACAATAGTCCCTCAAGTCTAGGCATTATTTATGTAATGCATTAACTTGTATGTACAAAATTTTTGTTAGAGGGTGGTTTTTACTAAACCACAATAGTCCCCCAAGTTCAAGTATAAATATTTATATTATAGTTAGAATTTAAATATACCTGACTTGCACGAATTACTAGTCGGAGTTGTCCGAAGCTATTTATCCGAAGTAGCTTTATACATCTGAAGCCTTACCCGAACTGGTTGATATGGAGGAACTCTGTCAATTGCTGATGCTCAATTTACTAATTACGAGCAGAGATGTTTTTAAAATGTTTGGGGAACATGAGGCATTGTCATTATGTCAAATGATTTGCTGTCATTGTAAGTTTTCAACAAAAAATAGTTGAAGCGGTTCATCTTTCCTTGCACGCAACCGTCACCGCTTTTAATGCGCAATGATGGCTATTGTGTGCACGTCTTGTGAACGTTTGGGCGCAGAATAGTGCGTGACTAAGATGCCCTGATCTATGCCGTAGAAGATGAAGCGTATGATGTACTAAGGGGCTTAGATTTAAATCTCAAATGGATGGTCAGATGATTCGGATCGAAATCCAATGGCTAGGGTTTAGGGCCTCCGCCTATAAAAGGCAACTGTTTGGTGCAAAAAATCAATTTACCATTTGTGAAATTAGCAATCGTCTCCTCAAATCTCTCAATCTCTTTTCTTCTTTCTTTGCATTCTCCATTTCCCGTGACTTTTCTTCTTGGTCCTTTGAGTAATCAGCAAGTACTTTCGATATTTCCCTTCTTACACTCAACTAAATGGCATCTTCACAATCTTATGGGAAGGGAGTAGTTCTCAGCTGTTTAGTAACTAACACGGTCAACCCGGCTCGAGCTATTAGGGCTGGACAAAGTGTTTTGCCTTCTAGGAAAAAAGGGAAAACAGTGGGTCAGTGTTGGTGCAGCTGAAATTCATTCGATTGTAAATGCGAACCATTTAGCAAACCTCAGGGAAAAATACTATATCCTTTATCATATATAGCTTCTATCCCCATCTCCTGACAAGCTTGCCTATTTTTCAAGGTAGGGGTGCGTCGTTGTCAGTGAGTTTCTTCTGATGCCGAGGCTTATGATGCCCCTTCATCCAGTCTTTAGAGCTATTCTTAGGTTGTATGAGCTGGGTCTCATCCCCAGTGCTTGGGCCCAGTTAGTGAAAGGACCTCTCTTTGATAGGATATGCCCCTCCATGTCTTTCAAATCAATTTCCAACCTCGGATCCTAGGAAAGGAGGTTCTAAGGGGTGGTATTCCCTATGCCTGTGGAAGTCACATTTCTCCTTTGCTTTGGCCCTTCCCTCCTCCGTCAAATGATGGAACGAGATATGGTTTTAGGTGAGGGAAAAGTGGCAGGAGTGTGAGGATGACACGGTCCCCCACGTAAGAGTTTCGATCTCCTATTCCTAAGCTCGTGAGCGTTGTACCTGTCTTTTGATTTTCCCATGTTAACGATTTTGATGTTAACCTTCCTCTGGTGTCCTACAGGGTCTATTGAATGGTTTGAGCTTAGCCGATAAGCGTGGGAGATTCTTACGGACATATACGAGCGTCCCTCATCTTCTCACGAATTTGAGCGTCTGATCCTCTCCAAATGGTTCTTTAAAGAATTTGGTATAATGGCCCAAAGTGGTAATGTCAATTTTCATCAAGTTCTTAGTAATTTTGCATAGAATTTGTTGCTAACCCTTTTCATTCACCTTTGTAGCAAACTTTGAGAAGAGGAGGCACCCCACGCCTGACATGGCAACCATACTGGCTGCTACCTCTACCTCCGAGAGAGAAGGGTTAAAGCCCTCATATCAGAAGTCCCCAACGGGTAGAAATTAATGGTGTCTCCACGCTGCAGCCACAGGGGACAGAAGAGGCCAACTGTTGTGGAGCCCCTGCTGCAGGATCCTTCTAAAAGGGTGAGGACTCCAAGCGACACCCTCACTTTTGATGCTTCTCCCAAAACCAAACCCGCCTTGAAGAAGAGGAGAGATAAGCTGGCTCCAAAAGTTTTTGCCTTACTTTCTCCTAAAATTTAGACTGCAACTATCAATTTTCACAAGTACTAGATAGAGAAGTGGCAACCATTTGTTGAGACCAGCGACGTGGTGAACATGTTCTCTTATATGGTGAGCTAGGTGGGGAGGGCCTCTTTAAAAACCTTTAAAAACCTTTAATGTAAAAATAGAGAATTCAAGCTTCTCTGGCTGAGAAGGCTGCCAGGAAAGCAAAGGTTGAGGCTAAGGCATTGAAGAAGCAATAGGCTGAAGAGTCCATGAAGCTCGCTTCTGCCTTAGCAGAAATTGAGAACTTGAAAAAGGAGGTTTACTTGTGGCCTCTTTGATGAAGCGAGTAGAGACTTCTGATGCCCATCAGAAGCCAGGTGCTGAGGTTCTGGAGCAGGCCAATAAAGAGAATGCTGCTTGAAGCAGCAGGTGGGGGTAAACGAAAAGATCTCTGGCTTGATAGAGGAAGTTGAGATGGTGAGGCAGAAGGATCGATCGATAGATGACGATTCTGTAAAGCACTACATCAACAACTTTCACTTGATGGAGGCGTACCAAAGTTTTGCAAAGTACTGGTGGATGTATGCTTATACCGAAATGGTGGAATGGATTGAAGTCAACTCCCAAACTTTCAACACTTCTGAGTTGAGGACAGAGTTTCTGGATGAAGGAGAGCAAGAGCCTCAAACTCCAGCTGAGGGTAGCCACGTGATCGAGATTGAAGATGATGCAGCTGAGGACACTTTCGAAGATGTGGCTCCCAATGTGATAGTTCCTTTTGTAACTCCCATCCCCCATCCAAATAGCTGATAGGCTTCCTTTTTTCCATTTTCTATGTAAACGGCCTCAGTCAACAATTGTAAATATTTATTGAATTAATAAAAAAAAATTTTTTTTTTTGCTTATATGTTTGTGTCATTTACTTTTTAGTACTTCATGCATTGCGATGTCTTCAATGTAGTTCAAACTAATTATGCATCAATTGTACTTTCGAACTAATAATTTTGCACAAGTGTTAGGAGGTCATTTACCTTTTTGAAATATCTGAATGTATTCATAACCAAACTTCGTGAATTGACACTCTATAGTACTTCATACTTTTTTGGTTAAGATGCTTATTTGCAATTTCCACAAGTGTTGGTAGTTCGCTTTGCTTTTCATTATTTTCCAAAGCATGGTGTTGATCAGTTTACCCATGATGATACTTCCTTAATAACTTTTATTGTTAAAGCGTGTGCCACACTTCGCGAGTACAAAGATGGTCCATCTTAGGATCCACTCTTTGATGAAGTGCCCACGCTTCTCTGAATAGGGACGACTCATCTATGCGTATGCACCTTTTATTTTTCAGAAACTCGACTTAATGAAAATTAGGAAGCAATTTAATTTAGTATGATGTATAATTTTCCTGGGCATGGAGTTGACCAGTTCGCCCATACTAAGGCTTCCTTAACAATTTTGTTAAAGGTATGTGCCACACTTAGTGAGCAAGGATATGGTCCATTTGGGATCCAGCTCGTTGTTGAAGTACACATGCTTCCTTGCATAGGGACGGTTCGTCTATGTAGAGGCTTCTCCTTTGACTTTGTCAATAAGTCAAAGAAGGCATCTTTTATTATATTTTCGCCAACATGACTTATTTTTATTTGATTAAGATCAACAATTTTCCTAGGCATTAGGTTGAACAATTTACCCATGTTGAGGCGTCCTTAATAACTTTTATTGTTAAGGGCATATGTTGTTAAGGAGATGGTCCCGTTTGGGATCCAACTCTTCGCTGAAGTGCCCACGCATCTCTGCATAGGGACAATTCGTCTATGCAGAGGCTTCTCCTTCGACTTTTGCCAATAGGAGGCATTTTCTTTTTTGCAAACATTTTAAGAAGAATCAACTTCATTGAATAAAAAACTGTACAAACTGCGTATTTACATTTCACTGATAATATTTCCATAAATGCTCCGCATTCCAAGGATGAAACCGTGTCTTTTCATCCATATTTTCAATTTTGTAGGTCCCAAGCTGAACCTCATCTTTCATGTGGTAGGGGCTTTCCCAATTGATACCAAGGGTTCATGTACCATTTTCTTTAGAATACAAGAATACCCTTCTAAGAACAAATTCGTTCAGGCAAAATGACCTCTTCTTAACTTTAGAATTGTAGTACCTAATCATTTTTCATTGGTAAATAGCCAACTTTGCTTGAGAGTCATCACTCCTTTCTTCAAGGAGGCCTAGTTCACATCTTCTCAACTTGTTATTAGATATTTCGTTAAAATGAATCGAAGAGGAGATGGGAGACCCACTTCAACTGGACTCATAGCCTCGACTCCATAAGCCATAGAAAAAAGAGTTTCTCCTGTAACCGTTCGGCTTGTAATTCTGATTGCCCATAGGACTTGAGGTAGTTCGTCGATACGAGCCCCTTTAGAAGCATCAAACTTCCTCTTCAGGGTGTATTTGATAGTCTTATTAATAGCTTACACCCATCCGTTAGCCCGAGGGTGATGTGGGGAGGAGAAATATTTCTTGATGCCCAATTTCTCACACAAATTTCTAACATTTTTGTCATCGAATTTTCGTCCATTATCTGAGACAATAGAATGGGAAATTACAAACCTGTAAATGACATTTTTCCATAAGAATGTGGAAGTATTTGCCTAAGTGATCTTGGAAAGAGGTTTAGCTTCTATCATATGGTAAAGTAATGAAAGACGACAATCACAAAGCTGAAATTGCCCCTCTGTTTAGGTAGGGGGTCTATAAGGTCAATCCTCCATTTAACGAATGACCATGGGCTAGAAACAACGCTTAGTTGCTGAGAAGGCTGCCTCTGAATGGTCGTGAAACATTGACACTTATTGCACCTATTTACAAACTGTCCCGTATCCTTTTTTCGAGGTGGGCCAATAGTATCCTTATCTTAACACCTTTTGTACCAAGGTCCACCCTCGGAGCGGTTTTCACATACTCCTTCATGTATTTATTGGAGCACATAGGTGGCCTACTCTCCTCCTATGCACCGGAGCAAAGGTAAGGAGAAGCCTCATTTCTATAGCACATCTTCTTGAAAAACAAAATAAGTAGCTTGTCTTCTGAGCTTCTACGTCTCCTATTTTTTAGAGGGTAATACCTGGTCTCTGGGGAAGGCTATTATTGTCTTCATCCATAGTGGGGTGTCCTCGACCCACATTACCCTTTCGTCATAGTGGTAGAGGGTCTAGGGAGGTGTTCTATGGGCACTACAGTGAGCAATCTAGCATCTTTACTACAAACCAATTTTGAAAGAGCGTCGGCATGAGCATTCTCTGAGTGTGGGATTTGCACCAACTCGAATTTTTTAAAATTTGGAATGAGCTTCATGACCAATTATAGATAGGTAGCCATGGACTTATCTCTAGCGGAGAAGTTGCCATGAACCTGGCTAACTATTAGCTGGGTGCTAGTGATCACCAGTCTCTTTGCTTGCATTTCTTTGGCCAACCTGAGACCAGTTAGAAGGGCCTCGTATTCTGGTACATTGTTTGTGACCTTAAAGCCGAACATTATGGCACTCCAGCTCTGGAACGAGTTTCTTCCGAAGAGCCATCAACAAAAAGGTTCCAAGTGGGCAGTTCGACGGGTTCATCTCCTCAACCATTTCTGGAACTGGGGTGAACTTTGCCATAAAATCTGCTAAGGCTTTTCCTTTAATCGCAGCCTTTGGTTTGAACACAATGTCAAACTCGCTAAGCTCCACAGCTCATTTCAACAACCTTTCCGAAGCATCGGGCTTCTGCAGCACTTGCTTGAAGGGAAAATTGGTCATCAAGTGTATAGTGTTAGCTTGGCAATACGGCATTTATTTTTGGGAAGTGATTACCAAAGAGAATGCTAGCTTCCCCATGTCTAGATAATGAGTCTCTACTACCAAGAATGCATTGCTTATGTAATAGACAAGTAGTTGGTCAACGTTCCTCCCTTACGAGAACTAAACTAATTGTATCACGGGTTACTGCTAGATATAGCAGTAGTGGTTTACCAGTCTTAGGTTTGGAGAGTAAGAGAGATTGACCCAATTACTTCTTCAGCTCTTGTAGGGCTATCTCACACTCATTAGTCCACTGAAACTTATTTCCCCTTTAGGACTTTAAAGAAGGGTAGGTATTTATCCGTTGCCTTCTAGACGAAGCGGTTTAATGTGGCCACACGCCCAATGAGGTTATATACTTCTTTAGGTTTCTGAGGTGACCTCATTTCGATTAAGGCTTTAATCTTTTCCAGATTAGCTCCAATGCCTCTTTGGTTGACCATGTAGCCTAGGAATTTTCTACAAGCAACTCAAAAGGCGCATTTTAAAGGTGAGCCTTATCATGTATCTCCTCAATAATTGAAAAGTTTTGCTGAGGTACTTGACATGATCCTCGGCCTTCAAGTTGTTCACAGCATGTCTTCTACATATACCTCTATTGTTTTCCCAATAAGGTCAGCAAATATCTTGTTAACGAGTCTTTGATAGGTGGCCCCGACGTTTTTCAATCCAAAGGGCATGACCTTGTAATAATAAAGACCCTTGTCTGTTATGAATGACGTATATTTTTCATCAGCTGGGAAAATTGGGATCTGATTGTACCCGACATATACATCCATGAAGTTAAGAAGTTTATGTCCGCCTGTCGAATCCACAAGTTGGTCTATGTAGGGAAATGAAAAGATGTCCTTGCCGCAAGCTTGATTTAAATTCGAGAAATCCACACAAACTCTCCACTTGCCATTGTGCTTCCTGACCAAAACTGGGTTAGAGACCCACTTTAGATGTATTGGCTCCCGGATGAAATGATTTTTGATGAGCTTTTAACTTTGTCCTGTAAGGCTTCGTATCTCTTCGAGTTGAGAGATCTCCTTTTTTGTCGGTGAGTTGTAACCTTTGGATCAATTTTTAAGGGGTGGCAACTAATTTTTGGGTCAATGCCAACCATATCTCCATGTTTCCAGGCGAAAACATTTTCTAGCGGGAAGCTTGATAGCTTTTCCTAGCTTCTATCGACAGATTTTTCCTAACTTGCAAGTATTTGGAAGGGTCCTTTAGATCTAATGAAAAGCTCTCCAGTTCCTCCATAGAGGTTGTCCGAGGCTCGCAATCAATGATATGGGGATCCAGCTCCTCCAAGCTAGTTGCGGTATTTAGGACTCCGAGGACCGCTTCTTCTTCAGAGGCATCCGTCATTTCGACATCTTTTCCTTGTTCAGGGATGCCATCCATATCAACGCTTGTTAGGGTTACGTTGACAATTTGAGTTTTTACATTCCTAAGGGAATTTGAATAACATT
The DNA here is from genome assembly GCA_903798315.1 of Fraxinus greggii. Lineage (NCBI taxonomy): Eukaryota > Viridiplantae > Streptophyta > Magnoliopsida > Lamiales > Oleaceae > Fraxinus > Fraxinus greggii. The sequence continues at coordinate 10,099 of CAIGRK010395319.1, read as the reverse complement.
CATTTGCACTCTTCTGATGGCCTCTGACTGTGGTGATGCCCTCTTCTGTTGGGAATTTCATGAACAAATGGTGAATGGACGTAATGGCTAATAAGTCTTTCAACGTTGGTCTCACAAGCACTCCATGGTAGGTGGAGTAGTTGTCCACCACCAAAAATTCCATGAAATGATGAGCAGTTAAGGATGTTGTTCTCATCTATACTGTTAGAGTGATTTTTCCCATTGAGATGATGTTGTCGCCAGTGAAGCCATATAAGGGAGAGGTCATATGGGCTAGCTCATGATCAACTTTCATTTTGTCTATTATGGCCCCAAATATGATGTTGACGGAGCTTCCATTATCCACTAGCATTCTTTTTAAACCATTGCGAGCTACAGTAACCCTTACTACTAATGCATCGCAATGTGGATAGTGTACACCAATGGAATCATCGTATCAGAAGGTGATGGGTTAAGCCCTTCTCTCAGTAGCGGGTCGGTTGTTTATAATGAAGCTGGGGAGTTCCCTTGGTTCCCTTACATAATTGCTTTGGGAGTTTCTGGATTCTCTCCCAAATATGGGCCTCCAAAAATTGTATCAATCTCTTTGATGGGTATGCTATTAGTATTAGTTGGGGGCTTCTTATTTGCCTTTGTCCATCACTGGGTCTCTCTCCATCATTGTCCCTTATTCGAGGGGGCATTATCTCTATTGGGGCACCTCAGATCACTACCCTTAGGTGTTTGGTTATTCTTGAGAGGAACATCTCTTCAGAGGCGCCTCTTTGTCCATTGACCATTGCTCTGGAGGTACATTGCAAAGTCCCTATACCCAATAGTGATTTGGCTATAAGAGTGGTGGTACGTACAATTGAGGAGCACTTCGTCCCTATTTCCAGGTTAGACGCCTTGCCCCTTGCCCTTCCCTATTTGGGGACCGTTTGGGAAGGGGGTCTTTCTTAGTACATTTAAGTACTAGGATTCACTTCCTTATAGGCCAAAGTGGGCACTACAATTAATGTTTCTGGGGTAAATGCTTATCCTGGGTTGAGAAATATCGATTGTCCAACCAGGTGATTCATCAAGTGTGAGGCTGGGTCTCTTCCTCTTTGCCTCTAAGGAGCTGGGAGCCCTTGGTTTGCCCTATTTCTTCATTGAGAATCTCTCGCCTTATCATTTCCAATAAGGCATCATAACTAGTAGGGTCTTGGTTTTATACATCCTTTGAGAGTTCTTGTCCAGTCTTTCCCTCAGGGCTGTTAGAGCTTCCATATCTATCACTTGTACAAAGTATGTCATTTCGTTAGTAAAGCGGGACATGAAGTTCTTCAATAATTCGCCCTATTGTTGTCCCATGCCCTGTAGGCCCTGTATTAGGCTTTCACCCTCTTTGCCGGTTACGAAGAGCTTAAAGAACATCCTTTTGAGATCTGGCCAGCTTCGAATGTTCTTTTCTAGTAGTCTGGTGTACCATATTTCAACCACTCCACTTAGGGTTAAGTGGAAGGCTCTACACTTCATGGCTGGGATGTCTCCTCTTATACTCATGTGAGTCTTGAAGCTATTGGGATGCTTCGTATGATCACATATTCCATCGTATTGGGAAATTTTGGGGAGCATAAAATGGTTCAGCATAGGGGCATTTCTAATCGCTTAAGAGAATGGTGAATTGTCGTCAAGGTCGCAGGACACCTGTGGACCATCTGAGTTTTCGTCCTGCCAAGCTTGAGTCTCTAGAGGTAGTTGGGATGGTCCTGCTTGGTTTCTAGCCTGCTCCACTATCCTCTCACGCCTATTTCTAAGGGAAGGATCCCGATGCACTTCATCATAACCCTACTCATGCCTTCCAAATAAGGAAAGTTCTTGCTGCCTATTTCTAGGTGCAGGAGGAGGAGCTTGAGCCTGCCTAATTCTAAGCATAGGGGGAGGTCTATCCAACCTATTTTTAGGTAGCTCTGTGCTCAATCTGTCAAATACACTTACCGACCTCTGGGGCATGTCCTCTGGGTTAAAGTCTGAATGAAAATCGTATGGAACTTCAGTGGGTCGGTTAGTGGCATAATTGGTGGATCTATCTACCTCAACTTTCCTTTCTCAGGGAGCTTCTTCCCTGACATAGTATGGATAATCAGTTATTTGGCTTTGGGCCTCCTCTATACCAGGATAGTAGTTTTCTGCTGAGGGGTCTTGGAATGCATTTCTATGGGCTACGTATGGAGGGACTGGGTGTCCTCCTTGGCCTTGTATGCTCCTCAGCAGTTCATGCATAGCTACGTTTTGCTGAGTTATGTCTTTTATGTTTGCAGCCATTATGGCTACTTTCTGAGTGAGCTGGAAGTTATCATTGACCCACCTCGTCTATGATGCTGATGAGGTCTATGTCGATTGGCCGAAATAGCATACGAGGGTTCCCCTTCTTCAGGGTGATCCCTGGCCCTTCGAGGTGTAGACCCTTCATTGTTTGAACTCATGGCAACAAACTTCTCTCAACAAACAACATTTCTAGATTAATTCTTAGTAGAACGGTTTTACCTTTGATTTTCCAACAGTTTTTTCTTCAAGAAACTTTCATTTTTCAGGTGTTTGAAAATTGTTTATCCGTAAGTATTACTTCCGAATGACTTTTTTCCCAGGATTTTCATGGTTGAAGTGTGTGGTTTCCTACATACGACACCAATCTGTTGACCCCGAAAAATGTAACGCCAACGTGGACAACAGATGTCGGGCCCATCCATGCCAATCTAAGAAAATTTTGGTACATTTCGACCGGTGGACTAGTTGAAGAAGAGTAACACGTGAACGCAGAAGATGCTTCACGGCACGAGACAAAAATGTTCGAGCACTGGCGATAATGACTAAAGTGACTACGCTAACAAACAATTACAAACCAAGATATATAAATGACCTAATATCCAAACTAGCAATAACAAATCAAACGAGAATGTATATTGAGAATGCTCTTGTATATTATCCTTTTCAGTGTTCTAAGGACCATCCTTTTTTATGTACAAAGACCACCTATTTATATATCTCTAGCCAACGTGGTGACTGTTGGATCAGAACCACATGGCCTCATCCTCTTGACTGAAGCCTCACATCACTAAGTCTATCATATATTAAATACATTGACAATAGGTTAGCCGTCCTATACAATAGGTTGACACACCTGACATTCTTTATTACAGACGTCATATCAATCATTCCTAAAGATTATACGCAAATCTTGCAAGAGACAACTTTAGCTTCAGGGACCTCGGATGAACTAAGGGTTTCAGCATGAGAGGGCTTCGTATTGGTGATCCTTGGTTCGACAAAATAGCTTCAGCCATTCATTTGATCTTTTTTACATTTGACCAGTTGACTCTTGGTTAACTTTTCTTTCCACGTGGATTGTTACATGGCATTTTGACTGAGACTCGGCGGCGAGGCGCAACAACATCAAAATATTTGAAGCAACCATTCAATGTCAAAAATATCAATTGATCTGTTACTTAGTTGAGTCTTAACTAAAGACTCATAAATGCCATGTACCAATCCATGTGAAAAGGGTTCCTTATCAATTGATCTCTTTGTGAAAAGGGTTACTTAGTTGAGTCTTAACCAAATGTGAAAAGGGTTCCTTATCAATTGATCTCTTTGTTTAAAGTATTCCTTTCTTCTTTGAGCCAGTGTCAATTGTTTTATCTGGTACTTGGAACAGAACCCTTTTCACATTTGGTGCAGTTGCTTCTTTGTTGTTTGTGAAAACCTGACCGTCTATGGTGTACATCTTACTTTTGCCGTTTGCAGTAGTGTTGTTTAGACTATCGTTTATTCTGGTAGAATTGTTGATATCACTTATTGCGATTGAAGAATCAATTTTAGTGGTTGCAGTTGAAGAATTGAATACAAAGATTATTTCATATTGATATTCAGGTGGATTTTTTTTCATTTGTGTGACTTTTAGGTTAAAAAGCAACTCTTCCTCAGTCTCAGTCTTTATGATATCGTTCAATTGTGCATCTAGGTCCTATGATATCGAACTATATTATGTGTTTGCGTATTGAAAAAACGTATTAGAGGAAAGTAGTACTTGGGTTCGACCTTTTGATATTGGTTTTTGTTAAGTCAAAGAATCAATCCGGGAGATTATTTTCAATAAACCATAAGTAAGGCAATGAGCGAGGGTAAGAGCATAAAGGGCTCACACAAATTAGGCGAACTGCTCCCTCAATCCAGACTAGTCAAAAACCGTTGTTGATGCGCACATGGGCAAGTGAGTAAAATATGACACTATAACAGAATTAGTTATGGGCAAGCCCATAAAAGGCCACCACCTATCATTTTTCCTATAATGATCGAATTGGCCCCGAAGCCCTAAGGGAAATATATAAATACTCCTGCCTAAGAGAAGAAAAGTATGCAAATTCAAATACCCTTGTCAAAAATAGTCGTTTCTTCTCTTGCTTCTGTTGACTTTTGAGCATCAAAGTAGGAGTTTAAGAGGTAAGGTGAGAAGAATTTGTTGATCCGGTTTCTATCATCAACAAATTGGTGCATCTGTGGGAAAGTTGAGCAAAGAAAAACATGAAAATCTCTATTAGAGCAAGAATGCATTAGATCTGAAAAGATGAGTTAAACGGAAATAGATATGGAAGAAATAAGAGCACCGGAGACTAAAATACGAGAATCCAGCGACGATCAGATTGATAGTGAAGCCAATCCAAAAGGAAAGTGGGAAGAAACATTGACTGATTTTCAAGCTGTTCTTCTATTCGATGCTATCACTAATGGCAAAGAATGCATATGGCAAAGGTTGTACAAGAAATGGCGGAAAACCTCAAGCTCTAGTAGCATAAAATGCATATCTACGTGCAATGTTTGAGAATCTAAAGGCAAGATTGAAGGATGAAATCGACCAAAGAGAAACAAAGCCTGGTACTAGTTTCTTTTCCAAGTATAGTAGCAAATTACGAGAATCACAAACCTATAATATTAAATTGGAAGAAAAATGGAGAGACCATCAATCTAACGTATCTTCTCTAGAGAGACTTGTGGACAATGCAAACTTTCATGACTGAAAATATCACCAAAACGATCGTTGGAGAGATCGGAGAGAAGTCTTGAAAATTCTAATGATATTATTTACTTGTACAGAGAAGTTGGAGGCCAATCTATAGCAGAAAAATATGACCAAAAGGAAGGTCTGGTGTACCAGTTACCATTAAGCTCGATTAGCAATTGGTCACCATAGAATAAGCAGTAATAAGAGCATTCAATAAAAGCAAGATGAAATAGGCATCAGACATAAGATTAGAAAGTGTGGAACAGAGATGAGGATAATTCCTTAGAAGTTATTTCACACGATTTAAAGATGAATTGATCACCGACGAAGTTGTACTAGACGAAGAAGTGAGGGATACCTTGTAGAATGGCTTGTTGAAGAAGACTCCCTTTTGGCAAGAGGCCTTTGAAAGGTTTCCATGTTCTTTCCAATAGTAGTAGATCTAATACGCAATGACATTCAGGTAGATGATATCCTCGAAAATCGAAGAAGGCGGAAGCAAGGTCATAAGGGAAAATTCAGGAGAGAAGTTTCTGCATTCTTATTTCAATGGCCTGAATTGCGGTATCATCACTTCAGATGGGCTCAAGGGCAGAATGCGTACATTCTCTACAACATCCTCTCAGAAGGTGGGCAAAGCTTACCTATCCATTAGAAGATAAAAGGCAAAATTCTACAATGTCCATCAAACTAAAGGTCATCGGACGAATACTTTGAAGTGCTCAAAATGGCCAGGATGTGGAACGGTCAGAAGAACATACCTATGGCATCGGGGAGTCAGAAGTTTCCATGTTCAGAGAGAAGATGGGATAAAGAAATGAAACAAAGGCGTTCAGACTCATCACAATAGTGATCAACGTTGCGAACCCCCAACCTTCTGTGAGAAAAATTAATATCATAATCAAAGTCCCTTATGTAGGAGAAGGTATGGGGAACATGAACTAAACATACCCCCAAGCATCTAGGGAGCTTGAGCTAAAAAAATAAAAATGGATCTGTGTAATCCTAAAAATTGCATCTCTTTTAATTATATTCTATAATAATGCAGTGAATCATATATCCCCAACGTGATATGTTAATGATGCAAGCCATTAGCCACTGTCCTAACCATCCTTCAAAAGTAAACACTGTGAATGCTCTATCTGGAAATGTTTTTGACCCAATGCAGGGTAATTGCCTCAGGAACCCATGGCCGAATATCTCATCTAATTTCGCTGAAGAGCATCTAGTTCTAGAGGAACGAATCATCCTGATAATAAAGCTAGGAAAGTAGATATAATAACCACATGAAACACATGCTTGAAAAGCCCTATTTAGGAAAGAAAATGTTTGATGTTGTGAACGGTAAGTTGAAAAACCTATCTGACTTACAAGATGATTTTGCAAGTACTTGGGGAAGCATAAATGATGAAACGATCAAAACAACTCTAGACATTAATATAAGGTCGTCGGAATGAGAACTATTGACATAAGGAGAGATCTATCCTGTAATTATTTAAACAAAAGGCAAGCCTCTTTCCGTCTATTGTGAAATCAAAGTCGAAGTTTATTCCACCAAAGAAACATGGGGATTAATTATCACCTAAGGAAACCCTATCACTAAAGGCGAGACCTTGTCCACATACGTCCGATTTTGGTGTCATGACAAAATGAAAATCGCGCGAAGTATTAATGTAGTGAAAAGCGATAATAATCTTCCGTCCTTTATGTCGTTATTAAGAATGATTATTAAAACTCTGCATTAAAATATCATTGATACACAATTATCGTAAAAGTATTTTCACAAAATATAAATAAATATCAAACTAGTAAAGATGAGAGCCTAAATAGATTGCCAAATGAGCAACTTTATACAAAAAAGGAATAAAATTTCCCTATCATTAAATATGAATCAAAATAAGCTATCTTTCTAAATTAAACTGGGGCTAGAGATTCTCAAGAGCTAGATCGTCCTAGTTAACTTGAACTTTGCCCCTATAGGGCACCATCGCTTCAAAAAAGGAGGAGCGATGGTAAAAGTATCAACTGGCTCAATAGTAGCCACAATCCTTCTTGAATGAATAGCTTGAAAATCAATAGGCTGTGAAGAGTCAATGGGAAAGGACAGAACATCCAGAGCCCCAGAGGCTAATGGATGAATCTCAAAATGTCCCTTATTTTTCCCTTCCTGGATCGTATCCTCAACCAGTCTTACCTTACGAGCAATCATTCCGGAGATGATAGACTCTACAATGGCTAATCTTATCTCATTGCTCTCTAATTGACTACGAAGTGAAGCTAGTTCCTTCTTTGCATTATCGAGTTCCCTAGAAGCAGCATCTTGCTTAGATTTGGTTAATTCAAACTCCTTTCTAAGATGCAAAATGTTGAGTTCAGCTCTAATAACATGGTCTACATGATATTTCTTGGTTAGTTTCAGATCTGAAGAGATCTTCTTAGCATCGTCCACCAAGGAAGCCTTCATCGTAGGAAAGCTTCAACACCTTTACTCATCTCTTTATATTTGGGACCTCCCTTAGTTTCTTTTGAAGAGTATCGCACCTCTATTCCAAAGAGCTAGCCTTCTTATATAGGCCAATTGCTCGCAAAACACAAGCATCATACATAGACTAATCTTGATATACGAAACAACTTGCATGAGGTGGGCATCAATCAATTTTTCCATTTTAGGAGGAGTAAGCTTATCCGTAAGTTTTTCACAAGACTAATAAAAATAAGCATATATAGACTTCGTCCGAAAAACGAAGGAAGGAAGTGCTAACAAAATCTCCACATCTAATTCATCGTTGCAACTAGGGATGAATAAAGATTTAGAGCTCAAGGTAAACCCACCCCCATGGAGAATATGATACCTTAAGATCCGTGATTGGTTCAGACCCACCCAATACTTTTCTTTTTCCTATGAGATCCCTAATCGGATTATTGGCTGCAATTATTGGCTCTATTGTAAAATAAGTTAGAAAACGTACATGGATTAATGAATTTTCTCATAATATGTTAGTTATTAATATGATTGTTTAAATGGATGTGGTAGTTTAAAGTGGAAGTGCCATTCATGTAATGTTTATCATTTTTTTTTCAATCTTAATATAGTATTTACTTGTTGTACTGTCTTTCTACATGATATGAAACTGATTAAGTCCAAAGAAAAACGTGGTAGTTGTAGAACAGATTTGGGGTGACGATTCCACGGGGAGATGGAAGAAATGCTCAAAGTATCAAAAATGATGGATGTTCTCTCGTTTGTGAAGTAGAATTTATTGTTCGAATAAAATTAAGAATTCCATGTTTGAAATAATGAAATTAAAATCAATGTTTGGGATAGCGAAGTATCGAAATTCCCTCAATTGGATTGGATCAATCTCATCAATTATTCATTCTTATAACTCAATTATTCTCAAAAGATAAAAAATGATGGATGTTCTATCGTTGGTGAAGGTAAATTTATTGTTCGAATAAAATTAAGAATTCCATGTTTGAAATAATGAAATTAAAATCAATGTTTGGGATAGCGAAGTATCGAAATTCCCTCAATTGGATTGGATCAATCTCATCAATTATTCATTCTTATAACTCAATTAGAGTCCTTCATCCCAACTCTCTAATCGGAGTATATAACGTTACAAATCAATTTAATTTAATTGTAATCCTAGAATCTAAACTTTCTCTAACACACGCACTCTTCTTATTGGAATAAGATCAAGAATCGACCGTATACATCAAGTATAAGGTAGTAATCAATCCACCAATAAAGTAAACTTGAGATGAAAATTCAACAAATAATTCAATCATTCGATAGAAGAAGCATGACTGGATCTATGAAGAATTTAATAAATGTTAAACTAATCTCAACATAAATTAATTGAAATTGAAACTCAACAAATAATTTAATTCTTTGATGGAAAAAGTATGACTGAATCCATGAAAAATCTAGTAAAGGTTAAGCCAATTCCAAAATATTCATGAAATGAAAATCTAAATCCTAAAATTATTTGACAGTGAAAAATCAAATTACATGGATAAAAGATACAAAATCACCAATTCCGATCGAGTTCCCTTCTAGCTTCACCAAGTTTTTTTAGTTCTTCATGGAAATTTTTAAGCCAAAGATGAGAGAAAGTAGTAGTATGGAGGAGTTCTCTATGTTTTTCCCTATGTTTAGGGTTTCAAAACACGTATTTATAGTTGTTTCGATAAGTGGTTGACTTAAATTCGGAAACCAGAATTTTCGTTTCAGAAATACTCTATGCGACCGCATAGAATAAGTGGATGTGACCGTATAGAACATTTTAACTTGGCCCTGGAACTCGCTGAAGTAGAGTATGCGACCACATTGAATTTAAGCTATGCGATCGCATAGCTTTAGATAACTTTCACATGATAGCTTTTAGTATATTGGTCATATCTTCCTCTCCCGATATTCGATTGAGGCGATTTAAGATGAATAGAAAAGCTGACTCAAAGGATACAAATCTTTCAGAAATATAAGTTTTCCAATTTGAACGTTTCTTACGCCAAAAATGGGTCTCAAACTGAGACTGAAAGTCCGAAATAGAACTTTTTCGGCTGAGAGTTGATATGTGATAATACTTTGACTATATTTCATCCATTTGGTTTCTTTCCTCATCCAATTGATGCCTAACACTCTCAAATCTTCATATTTTCGTTTTGCCTTCCAAGTCATCTTCTGGGTATTTGTAATTTGGTCCTTAAATTTTTGTTTTCTTTCACTTTGGCCCATTTTCACTTATTTCTTCCAAAATTCGTCATATCCATCAAATTATCATCTAAATCAAAATATAAAGATAATGAGTACATTTTGGTATTAAATAATCACACGAGAACAACAAATAAAAGGGGAAAAACATGATATTTTATAGTCTTATCACAACCCCCAACTTGCTTATTGCTAGTCCCTATCAATTTCATACAAAACAAGACGATCAACGATTGGTGTATGTCACAATTCAAATTGTTAAGTTCTAATTCAACTACAGTTCATGCCCCTTTCAAACTCAACACCACAAGAAATTAATAGTCATGATTATCAGGATATCAAAAACACTTGCAAAATGT
>CAIGRK010395296.1:0-16289 GCA_903798315.1 Fraxinus greggii | reverse complement strand
AAAGAAATACATTTAGCAGAAATTAATGTTTTATGCATTTTATTATTCTTTAACTAGGAATCATTTAATTGAGGATGCGGCCTGTGCTTTTATACTCGTATTTGCTCCCCTGTTATCCAAATATTTCTTTATTGTCAAGGATTAACATTTGCCTTTGTCAAATATACATTTGAGTTAGTTTATTAAAAATGCTTGACCCCCGTGGCGTCTCACCCTCTTCGCCCCCTTGCTCCAATCCCATCGTGTGGATGGACATCTTCTTATCGCGCCATCCCCTTTTTGCATCGCAATGGTTTGTCTCTTCGTCACATTGATTTGACAAAAAATATAGAGTCGATTTCAATTAATTGGGGGTTTATTTGACCAGCTTAATGACAATTTTAATTAGCTTGAAAAGAAACCAAACATTTTTTTTTGAAGATAGAATAAAATATTATAATAAGAACATTTAGAGTGCGTTTGATTGTCAATATTTTTCATGAAAAAATATATTTTTTCCACTAAATTTTTTACTTTTATGTCGTTTGATTGATAATTTTTTTTCGTAAAATATTTCTTTACTTCTGATCTCGTGACTATATTTTCCTTGAAAATAAGGAAAATATTTTCTTTATAAACAGTTGATTTTTATTTTGCAAGTAATCCATACTCTCTCATTTATCCCCCATTTCATGCAAATTCATGCTCGCAACCAAGCACACCATTAATATATCTTAGTGCCTTCAGGAAAAAAAAAACATATTTTATGTGAAAAAGAATATATTTTGTACCAAAAAAGCAAATAAGGGAAAATCATTTTACCAATTGATTCTCTCTCTATTTCTCTCAAATAATCTCGAGTTAATTTAATCAATCGCTAATGAACTTTGCTATGAATACTATTTGCTTTTTCAATTTTTAAAAATTACTCGTTGCTCACTAAATTTTGTTATATATTACTATTTGCTTATTAAAATTTAAAAGTTTACTCGTTACTCACCCAAATTTAAATAAAATTACTCGTTGTTTACTGAACTTTATTTAAATTTGTGCAAGTAAAGAGTAATTTTTTAAATTTTGATGAACAAGTAGTAATATACCACCCTCAGTCCCATTTAGCCCCTGTTTGGTATACATTATTTTTTTTATTCTTATTTTTCTACTTATTTTCAACCACACTCTTCAATAAAATAATATTTTCTATCACATCAATAACTTTTTATTCTTTTTCAACCACATATTCTCCATCAATCTAGGGCGTGTTCGATAGAGATTAAAATCGGATTAAAATTTAAAAATAAACCGTTNAAAAATAATTATATTTGCTTTCCTCTTTCTTTAAATGTCAATGTCAACTATTACTCATCAATTATATAAGAAATAATTATATTTACATAAAATTAACTCTCGTTTGGTACACATTCCTTCAAAATACATTATTTCAAAATTCATTTTAACTGCACATTCTTCAATAAAATAATATTTTCTATCACATCAATAACTTTTTATTCTTTTTCAACCACATATTCTCCATCAATCTAGGGCGTGTTCGATAGAGATTAAAATCGGATTAAAATTTAAAAATAAACCGTTATTGTTAACTTTTATTAGACGAATGAGACCCAATAATGGCTATATTTTCAATTTTAATCGACTTTTAATCTCTACCGAACAAGCACCTAATATTTCAGAATACATTCTTCCAAAATAATATGGCTCAAACTTAGACTTGTTTAATTTTTCACACGGATTAAGAAATCTTATTTGTTATTAGAAAAATATTTTTTGCCAAAAATTTTTCTAGTTTACCCTTATTTAATTATCAATAACTAACAATAAATTATTATTGAAAATAGTGAAGATATAAAGGTATATTAGTAAACAAATAAAATCAAATATTCTTAATAAAAAAACAAGACTATGTAATCGGAATAAGAAAATAAAGAAAGTAAGCATGTAGAAATGGGACGGTGGGAGTATAATAAAGTTTAACAAGTAAAGAATAACTTTTTGAATTTTGTTGAGAAGGTAGTGACTGACCACTTAAATTAACTCAAATAATATCTCCACTTGATACTCTAATATTTTGATTCAAATATGTTTTAACGACTTCATTGCTTTCGGAAGTTTGAACTCTTATAAATTTCACAAATCGTCAAAGATCAGACGGGTCTAATTACACTATGATCTATTAAGAATTTTGCCTTTCGGCCTTTGGGGTAATTCTCTTTTTGATTTTTGGAAACACAAGATAATGGAATTTCTAGGGTTTCTCTGCAATTCTTTATGTTTATATTTTGAATTGTAGTTCAGTTGGTTTTGTATATACGCTATACACTATACAGTTGCAGCTTTACGGGTATTATAAGATTGCCACTGAGGGACCCTGTAGTGCTCCCTAGCCATCCCTGCTCAAGCCCACTGCTCGGGCCAAATGGTAATCATTGGTCATTTGGAGTGGATAAAGCTAATTAATTTGTTAATAGCTGAATTCCTGTTACTTCTTCATTTCTCTGATGTTTAAATAAGAGCTTTTTCAGTGATGGTTGTTTGTTTTGGTCGGAAGTAATGGGATGTAAATTTGATGATCTCCAATTGATAATGATACAGTAAGCAATCCTAAGAATTATAATGAGTTAAATTAGATTAGAATTATATTAGTTAGTGTTATGAAAAACGTTGTAGTATGCTAGGTAAAGAGTGTGATTATGACACTTCTCATATATGATATGCGATGATTGAGAAATCGGAAATTATTCACTTCACTATTTGCTAATGAAATAAGGTCACAATAATTATTTGGGATCTTTCATTGCTTTGTTTACATCACTATCACATGGATCAATCATTAGCATAAATATTCAGAGGGAGAAAAGGAAAACTTGTAGATTGATTCGGTGGGGGTAAATTAATAAATTCTTATTCATGTTTAGCTTCGATGAGCATTTTTGTGGTTTATTTCCTCATCCATTAACTTTTTATGGATAACCAATGTCTGTGGGTTGATGACCCTCGGCCAACAAGTTGAAAGATTTATTTTGATTGATGTGTTAGGCAAGCATGGCAGAAATTGGATGCTATGCCTCCAGAAGAAGCGATGGAGAAATATATTGACATTGTTACTACGTTATATCCCTCATGGGCTATGGGATCAGCAACTGTGAGATCATAACCTTTCTTTTCATCAAAAAACTGCAATCACTCTTCTTAGCAGTAGTTGTCACCATCTTTCCTTAAATGTACTGATGGCAGATGAGTGGAGGCGAAGAGAGCAGCAATGCACCAAATTCAGGTTCCAGGGGGCCTATGGGACCTGTGTTTAGTTCCTTTATATATGAGGAGCCCGGAAGTGAATTGTAAAGATCTTAAACTTTCTCTGTATGTTTGAGGTTCACCACTTACTTGGTTTGTGTTTCATTAAAGCATGTCTCATCTGTCTTTATACATAGTTGTCTATAAGCATCTTGGACTCTGTCTTTACCATCCTTATGTGATGCCAGAATTCAACTTTTCATACCTCAAAAATTTCCAGCTCACATAAAGGGTAAAACAAATATAGATTTTTGTTATTTCACTTTGAGGAAATACCTGCAAATGGCATAAAGAAAACACCAAAATTCAACATTTAGGTCCTTTATATATGAGGAGCCCGGAAGTGAATTGGAAAGATCTTAAACTTTCTCTGTATGTTTGAGGTTCACCACTTACATGGTTTGTGTTTCATTACAGCATGTCTCATCTGTCTTTATACATAGTTGTCTATAAGCATCTTGGACTCTGTCTTTACCATCCTTATGTGATGCCAGAATTCAACTTTTCATTGCTTTTACCTCAAAAATTTCCAGCTCACATAAAGGGTAAAACAAATATAGATTTTTGTTATTTCACTTTTGATGCCAGTAGGTCCCCAGAGGGGGAAGAGAGGGAGGGAAGGAGAGAGTAGAGTTCTTTTATATATCATTTAGTACATGAATGGCTCTTCATCCAAAATTTCCTTGCTGATTCAGCTTTTACTTGGAAGTTACTTACGTCACCATGAATGTTCTGTATTTTTTTCCTTTTTTCCCCCCAAAGCATAACTGCCACCAAGTGGGTATGGCACACTAAGACTGAAAGTTGTGTAGTTTCTCCCGCAAGCATTGCATACATGCCTTTCAAATCAATTTCTACAGTTCTTTCTTACACGTGAATTGCTGTTATGAGGTCTATATTATAGGCGTGTTCGGTAGAGATTAAAATCGGATTAAAATTGAAAAAATAGCCTTTATTTTTTACTTTTATTAGACAAGTGGGATCCAATAACGGCTATATTTTCAATTTTAATTCGATTTTAATTCCTCCCAAACGAGCTCTATATATGCTTAGCTTGGATTGAATTGGTTTTTACAGTGGATTGGCTTACCTTGACAGGTCTGAAAAGTACTTATCCAATATACTGTTTGATTGGATTAAAGTGCACCTGTTTGTGTAGTAGCATTCAGTTCTTTTCTCCCAATTTAATGCTTTAGAAAAGGAGAATTTGACTTGAAATATCTCCCCCTCTCCATTGCAGAAAATTGGATGACATACATGCCTTTGCACGAGAAGGTGATGCAGAGAAGTTGCTTAAGAGCATTGAAAGTGGTGTTCCAGCTGATCTGAAAGGTTGGTTGACCTCAAATTTATAAAATGCTCTTCTATGTTGTTTTGATATGACTAGCGCTAAGATGAAGACATGATGTTGCTAATGAAAGTCCTGGGAATTTCGGAGTCTGCGAATAGACTCTTAAAACTGGTTAATTCTCTTGGAAGGAGAAACAAAATATATAACTGAAAAGACGACCTTCAAGCAATAAAGTTCTTAAAATTTGTTGCATATAGAAAGGGAAAGAGGAATACTACCAAATTTATTCTCATGTACTTTAGGAGCTAATATGTTCTTTGTGTTAAAAATGCCTGCATTCCATTTCAAGCCTGCAAAGAAGAACTATTATGCTGTAACAAAGATACAGATTTCTGCATGTGAAACAGATTATGTTTTCTGACCTGAAATATGTTACTCAAAATGACACAGATAGTGAGGGTCGTACTCCTTTGCATTTGGCTGTGGATCGAGGCCATATAAATATTACAGAGTTGCTCATCTTCACCGAGTATAAATGAGGAGGAAAACCACCCCCAAACTAATGTTTCCCACTTACTAATTTATCACGTTATTTGTGACTTGGAGAGCTAGTTTTAATTGATAAAATCGAAATTACATTAATTCTGCACTCTTTCCCTCCAATAGATAAACAGATAAATTAAAGCTGATTCTTTTATTTTGCTATTTATGGGTTTTACTATTTTTTTGATGGAAATGAAGAAAATAAAAATAATGCTAGTGGACAGTGCACAAGTATTTGTTTCTTGAAGCAATTGATTAAGCTTCATTTTTTTTATTATTTAATTTTTTTGGTGCTTACACATAACATTTTACAAAAACTACTGAAGATAACACCATTTATTGCGAAGATGGCAAGTAGCTTACTTTCAAATATGTAATGTCATTGAATTGTCTCAGAATGGATACTTTTTGTATGGAATTGTGGAGTTGCATTTAGGTACTTCTGTGGTCTTTTTCATCCTTCCTGATGATATCCCTTTGGTTCTCCACGTCTCCCTCTTACCATTCACTTATTCTTATGCGGTCAAAAAATGAATATTTTAGCTCAGATACTTATTCTTATACGGTCAAAAAATGAATATTTTAGCTCAGATATTTTGAATATAGGCAGAAAAAATAGGAATTATGCATTCTTAGTTCCAAACCTTCTTTGTGAAATTTTCTCACTTCTGTTACTGTTGGTAGGACGATGTAGGTCAAACACCGTTGCATTATGCTGTTGTTTGTGAGAGAGATGCCATTGCTGAGTTACTAGTGAAGAACAATGCTGACACAAAGATAAAGGATAATGATGGTGACTCTCCATGTGATCTTTGTGAGTTGAGCTGGCCTGGGATGCAACAAGCTAGTACAAGCAACTGATGATTAATTCTATGTTTTTATTCCTTACTACGTATATATATATGATAATATGACAAATGATTTACACGTTACATTAACCGTTTAGATTTCACATTATCTACATATGATTGATAGATTATGTTGTCTTTTGTGAGTTGAGCTAGCCCTAATGCAACTAGCTAGTACAAGTGATTGAAAAAAGTTCTATTTTTTCATCGTATCCATAACACTACGGATGATCACGTGACGTTAACAGTATAGATATCATGTTTTTGTACCCATGACGGAGATGTTGTGTTCTTTACAGTTATCATGTTATGCTTTACAATGGTTTTGTGAGGGTTGGTGGTTTAGGAAATGGAACCAAATGCCCTTCTCTTATTGTGGATGATTTGAATGGTGTATCGTGTATATTATTCTTGCATGTCTGGTAGGGTATGTAAAAATAAAAATAAAAACTATAAAAATATAAAGAAAAGGAAGACAATATCTGCTGAGAGTCAAAAGTGGAATAAAAATAAAAATTAAATTTCAGCGATGAAATTCCAACCAATATCCTAAAAATAAATTAAAATATTTTGAAAACTATGATATCTAAAAGTAAACCCATGAGAAGCTAAAAAAATATTGAGAACTAGAAAAGGTCAATTTTCATCATTCTAAATGGTTCATCTTGAAAATAACCTTTTACCTTCAAATGTATTTGAATAATTGACTTTTTCTACTACTTTTTTTTGTTGGTATTAAAAATAACTTCATTTTAAATTTTGCTGAAGAAGAAATTATTTACTTATAAGTAAACTTTTTAAGCTTAGCTAAGAATGCTCTTGGCCGTTGGAACTTTCAATCCATCATGAATCCTTCTATTTAATGATTTATTTATTTATTTTTTCGAGCGTTCTAAGTTCATTTTTGCACCAAACAACTCAGAAATACTTGTAACTTTGCCCAAAATAATGTGAATCCATTAATTAACAGAGATTCTCAATTCAAGGATTTAACCGTCAAATAACGGTCATTATTGTTCCATGCCAATAATAGTAAAAACAGGAAACATATCATTCATACAACAACAGACAGAAAACATGAAACAAGACATAAACAACCTAATCTTTTCCATTCATTGTTAGACTGGAAAATGTCGAAGGTAGTGGTGGTTTGCACCATTTTGACCACTGCCTTCATCCTATTAATTTTCTTTTCTGAAAATATAAAATCTAGTGGAAAAGATTATGGTCCATGCGGCGGCCTAAATCGACGCTTGGGAATGAAAACTCCTATCCCAGTTTTTGACCCTCTTGTTGCAGAAATGGAAAGAATGGGAGGAGAAAAGAAGGGAAAAGGAAAAGGATTAGAGAATGATAAAAAATATTTTTATGATGATGGGAGGTTGAATATAGACCTGAGGTTGATGGTTTTGTTTCCACTTTTGGATAGGGAACCTAAAGATGGATTTGTTGATGCTAAGGAGCTTGAAGCTTGGATTGTATACCAGTCGTTTGATCAAATGCACCATACAACGAAAAGGGAGTTGGAATCGCGCGATGTGGATGGAGATGGAGCTATTTCATTCTCCGAGTACTTACCTCGATTCTCTAAAGAAGATATAGGTGATTGTTGGACAACCCCATTTAAATGTTTAAGCTTAAACTCAAGCTGTTAGATGCTGTTAAAATTTAATCTTCAAACGACCCCTCATTTGCAGCGAGATTAAGGCCTAACACGTGCACAATTTTTATAAATGAATGACAGTGGTAGTTGAATTGATGATCTCTACCTACTATGATGCCACCTTGACGAATCCATTGTTCACTTACTATCAATAATTGCATCATTTGGCTGTGTGCAATTGACGGAAAGGAGAAAAAGATTGCATTCTCAAGTCACAATCAATTTTTTTTTCCCCTCCATTTCTTCCCAGCCAAATGGGTTCTAATTCGGTAATTGTGAAACAGAGAGGAATGACATGAAACATGGGGAAGCAGGATGGTGGATGGAACAGTTCAGAAGTGCCGATGCTGATAGGAATGGAACTCTCAACATTTACGAGTTTCAAGAGTAATATTCACTTCTACTTGATTTTTTGTACATATTTCATGTTTCCACTGTAGTTGGAATCATTAAAACTACGTTCTTTTGCAGTTTCTTGCATCCAGAGGACAGTCGAAATGAACAGATACAAAGATGGCTGTTAAGAGACAAGATAAGGTTAATCTTCTTGTGCCTACTTAACTTTTATTTACATGTGATTTCTGCTAATTACATACATTCTATCTGACTTTTACAGACAGATGGATTACGATAACGATCAGAAACTTAGCCTGGAAAAGTTTGAGGCAGGGGCTTATGATTCATACAAGACTTATGTCGAATTTGAAACGGGATGGGAAGAATATCATTCTCCTGAAGGGTTATTCAACAAACTTGACATTGATAAGGACAAGTACTGATTATTTTCCAGAATTCGGCGTTAACCCTCTAGATTAGAGACGGAAACGTGTTCTGATTGTGTCAATATATGTATTGACAGATTTCTGAGAGTGGAAGAATTGAAACCTATGATTCAGTACCTGAATCCTGGTGAACTGACCTATGCCAAATATTACTCAAGCTATATAATGCACGAGGTAAATTATTCCATTCAAGTGCATATTTGTTGGTATGCATATTGAACAAGATTTTAGTTTTTTCACCTACATCAATACTGTAAGAGCTTAAAAGTTCTTTTATCGTGAATCTGAAATGTATATTCTAAGAAATTATTTATCGCTTATATAACCCGTTTCTTGATTTAGGCCGACGATAACCATGATGGGAAGTTGGTGCTCGATGAGATGCTTAATCATGACCATATGTTCTACAACACAGTGTATGATAATGGAAGATATGATGCTGAAGACGATGGCTTCCATGATGAACTTTGATGCAGCAAATCGTTTGACTAATTCACTTCCCAGCATTTCAGTGGCGAAAGCGAATTAGGAGGGTTGAAAAAATCTCTCATCATAAGATCCAGCATTCGTGCAGATGGTAGGATCATTGCTGCAGTAAGTATAACTATAGCTTCTGTTTCATTACATGTATATGAAGCGTCAGATATTTGGCCTCAAGGAAAATTTTGTTTCTTTATCCTGTGTATTATTTTGTGTTCTAAATCTCTTAACCAGGGATACAAACACGAAATGTGTATCTGAAAAGTCAGTCACGATCCATCATGAGCTCTAATTTTGTATCTTGTAACTTGAAACAATCGATGTTTAACACATTTTGCATCAAGGAGTACTGATCTATAAGAACTCTTGAAATGCTCGAATTACTCAAACTTATTTTAACGTTAATTAGAGATCCGATTTTGTTTGAATTTATTCTATGATACTTACTCTGATTGAAGTTTGTAATTGGAGCATGTGAAGTTTAATCATCCACTTCTTTTAGGTGTACTCTGTGTTCAAATTCATATTGGAGCATCTATATTTATATGAGGCTTACTCTAATATCCTACATACATAAAGGATTTTTTACGGATAATTTTTTCTGAGATGGAGAGGAACGAGAGTTTTCTTCGTAGTGAAAACTTGCAGCAACAAGTGGACGTAGCTCCACATTGAGAGTGGAATGTTTCGTTTTGCACAATATCATCTATCATGATGCCATGCCGAAAAATGGGTCTTGAGTCATTTCCACAATTTCACTTTACTGAAATATTAATACAGGATGCGCGCTCCATGAAGAATCCATATGCAGAAAAAGATCTCCTAAATAGGAAATTTTCATATTATGCCTTGAAAGCCTAACCCTTTAGCAAGAATTTTCGAGTCTTACGCGTCCATTATTTAATAATCCATACATCATCTGGATTTACGTTATTTTACTCGACGTTGAATCTGAAAAGCTTTTAGATGATTTCATATTGTTCTCGCTTCTATCAATTCAATAATTCATTGTGCCCTAAAAGTTTTTAACTGATCATATGTAGCATGTTTAGTATGTTTTAGTCGACAAAAACAAAGAAGAGAGACATGTGAGATGTTTGTTTTTTATTGTGTTCAGTTCAACTGCCAAACACCTCCTCGTTTTTGCAACCCGAACAAATGAATTGTTTCAAGACTCGAACTACAGGATTTTTAAGGTAGATGACAACATTTTAAAGAAGAAAATTTATGAGATTTATGACTAAAATGTGGTTGTATATAGAGAATAAAATGAAAATAAAAGGAGCGTTGGAGCAAACAATACCACATAACCATAATAATCAAATCATTAAAGACGACCAAGTGTAATAGTAGAAAAATTAAAAAAAGAATGTACAAGTATCTAAACTTTTAACTTGTACTGACTCGATAAAATGATGTTAAGCAGTCTTTTTAGCTACTTTTCTTAGCGAGTATATAATCAAAGTTAAACACGCAGGCAGGATAATTTACTTGAATAAAAATGTAATGTAAACATTTAAAAGAAAAAAAAAAATGGGAGTTGAAGAATGGCGAATGAAAAAAATGGACAAAAAGAAAATGAAGTTTAAGCACGTTGAGGTGGGCTCCAGTGGGCACATGATAAGGAAACAACATGGTTTAGGGCAACACCCAATAATGCCCCAAAAATTCTAAAAATTAAATAGTGCAAAATTGAATTTATTATATATGCATAATTAATTCAAACCCAGTCCAGCTTTACATGCTTGTACTCTCTCTCGGGGTTTTCGGCGGGGCCGCGATTTTTCATCTCGGTTCGAGAGTGATATTCGAAGTAATTTTGTCTGAATCCCTCTTGTTTTATTTATGTTAAATCACTTTCTTTATATTTTTGTGAATTGATTTATTTTTTGTTTTATTTAGTGAGAACTGGAGGATTGTTTGATTTTTTTTTTTTGTATTAAATAGATCTGATTTCATGAAAAATGATTTTATTACGAGAGTGATGCATTCTTTGGAAATGTGGTTTTGTGTGTATTGCATTTTATGAACTTTGCGATGTAGAATGAGAAGAGATGATTTTTATTTATTTATTTATTTATTTTTGTTCTGGTTGGTTTTAGTATTTTTTTTTGATTGATTGTTTTGCTTGCTGAAGTTATCGGGGTTTTAACTGATTTCGTTAATTTGCTTTAATATATTGTTAACTGATATTCTTGTATGATGCTGCAGAATACTTTTCTAATTGGACTACTTTGTTGCTTTCACATTTGAATAGTATAATAAATATACTTGATGTTCAGTTTGGTTTATGAAGTTGTAAATTTACTGATGATTTAGAAGATTGTATTTTGAGTGTTCTGATTTTGTTTTATTTTATAATCTTGTCACCATCTGTCTTGAATATTACCAATATTCTATTTTGTCAGTGCTATGGAATTTATCGTCGCCATTTATCTATTATCGTGGGGAATCTGAGCATTATTTTCAATTTAAATGTCAGCAACTAACCAAAAGTGTTAGATGGTTGTATACATATTTCTGGAAAGACAGATCTGTGCTTCTACTTTGTTTTGTCGTGCAGTGAACCGTAGAAGGCTGGGAAATATTAATGTGGTATATCTGTTTCTTATTCAACAGGCTGTAAATAGGCAAAAATGTTTTCAGCGCTTATTTTACTATTTGGTTCTTCGTAAATTCTACTACTTTGAGAATTTCTGAATTTATATCATAATTATAAGCACCGTTTCCACGAATGCATTATATTGTATAATTCTACTCTATCCCTGTATTCATTACCATGAATGGCAACCAGTGCTCATGTGGCACAATAACAAGGCTATGTAAAGTAATGATCGGAATACTCACTCTTAATTTTACATGGTATACTGCCTATGATTTTTATCTATTTCTCACTGAGGTGCCCCTTTTTTTTCTTTTCCAAGCTTCAAAATTTGTTCTTTCTTATGCTGCTCTTCTTGTCCAGATTGAAATTATTATTTCTTTAAAGTCCATAGGTTACTTAAGATTTTTATTTAGTTTTCATTTCCAGCTTGTTATGGTAAAGTTGTCCATCCATGTGAAATTGGCAGGGAAAATATTGCTATGGAAGTCACCCAGGTTCTTCTAAGTGCACAAGCAGTTGATTCAACAGTGCGGAAACATGCTGAAGAAACTTTAAACCAGTTTCAGGAGCAAAACCTTCCTGGTTTCCTATTATCTCTTTCTGGGGAGCTTGCTAGTGAGGAGAAGCCAGTTGAAAGTCGTAAACTATCAGGTTTGATTCTTAAAAATGCTTTGGATGCCAAAGAGAAACATAAAAAATATGAGCTTGTACAAAGATGGTTGTCGTTAGATGTGGCCCTGAAGAACCAAATCAAGGCTTGCTTGTTACAGACACTCTCCTCTCCTGTGCCTGATGCTCGGTCAACTGCTTCACAAGTCATTGCAAAGGTTGCAGGCATCGAGCTACCCCAGAAACAGTGGCCTGAGCTGATAGGATCCCTCTTATCAAATACTAATCAGGTCCCACCTCATGTAAAGCAAGCTACCCTTGAAACTCTAGGGTATATGTGTGAAGAAGTTGCTCCGGAGGTCGTTGATCAAGATCAAGTAAATAAGATACTTACAGCTGTTGTCCAGGGTATGAAAGCTAATGAAGGTAACAATGAGGTTAGACTTGCTGCTACCCAAGCTTTGTATAATGCTCTTGGCTTTGCTCAGGCAAACTTTTCCAATGATATGGAGCGAAATTACATAATGAGAGTTGTCTGTGAGGCCACTCTCTCTCCTGAGGTGAAAATTCGTCAGGCTGCTTTTGAATGTTTGGTTACTATTGGGTCTATATACTATGAGAAATTAGCTTTGCACATCCAAGACATTTTCAACGTTACATCCAAGGCCGTCAGAGAAGATGTGGAGCCAGTTGCTCTTCAAGCCATTGAGTTCTGGAGCTCTATCTGTGATGAGGAGATTGATATTCTGGATGAGTATGGAAGCGATTTTACTGCAGATTCTGAAGTTCCGTGCTATTATTTTATCAAGCAGGCTATCCCTGCACTTGTTCCTATGCTCCTTGAGACGCTTCTTAAGCAAGAAGAGGATCAGGATCAGGATGAAAGTGCTTGGAATCTCGCGATGGCTGGTGGTACTTGCCTTGGTTTGGTTGCCCGCACTGTAGGGGATGATATTGTGCCACTTGTCATGCCATTTATTGAAGAGAATATAACAAAATCTGATTGGAGGCAGAGAGAGGCTGCTACTTATGCATTCGGTTCCATATTGGAAGGTCCCTCACCAGACAAATTAATTCCTATTGTCAATGTTGCTCTAAATTTCATGCTCACCGCTTTAACTAACGACCCAAGCAGCCATGTGAAGGATACAACGGCATGGACGCTGGGAAGGATATTCGAATTTCTTCATGGTTCAACGGTGGAGACACCCATTATTACTCCTGCAAACTGCCAACAGATTATTACAGTTCTGCTTCAAAGCATGCAAGATGCTCCAAATGTTGCTGAAAAAGTGTGTGGTGCCCTCTATTTTCTAGCCCAAGGTTACGAGGATGTGGACTCATCATCCCCTTTAACGCCTTATTTCCAAGCAATTGTCCAGTCTCTACTTAATGCCACTCACAGGGAAGATGCTGGGGAGTCACGACTTAGAACTGCTGCATATGAGACACTGAATGAAGTAGTTAGGTGCTCAACTGGTGAAACAACTCACTTAATATTGGAACTGGTTCAAGTTATCATGACAGAGCTTCATAAGTCTCTCGAGTCGCAGAAGCTTGCATCGGATGAGAAAGAGAAGCAAAATGAATTGCAAGGCCTTCTTTGCGGGTGCTTGCAGGTCATTATTCAGAAACTAGGGGCATCTGATGGCACTAAGCATGCCTTCTTGCAGTATGCAGATCAGATTATGAATCTTTTTCTAAGGGTTTTTGCTAGTAGAAGTGCCACTGTCCACGAGGAAGCAATGCTTTCCATTGGTGCACTTGCCTACACAACAGGCCCTGACTTTACAAAGTACATGCCAGAATTTTACAAGTACTTAGAGATGGGTCTTCAGAACTTTGAGGAGTACCAAGTTTGTGCTGTTGCGGTTGGTGTTGTGGGGGATATTTGCAGGGCGTTGGAGGATAAGATTCTTCCTTACTGCGATGGGATAATGACTCAGCTTCTTAAAGACTTGTCAAGCAACCAGCTGCACCGTTCTGTGAAGCCCCCAATCTTTTCTTGCTTTGGTGACATAACACTGGCAATTGGAGAGAATTTTGAGAAGTATCTGATGTATGCCTTGCCCATGCTCCAGAGTGCAGCAGAGTTGTCTGCCCACACATCAGATGCTGATGATGAGATGATAGAATATACTAATCTTCTAAGAAATGGAATCTTGGAGGCATATTCTGGTATATTGCAGGGCTTCAAGAACTCTCCTAAAACCCAGCTTCTGATCCCACATGCACCGCACATCCTGCAATTCCTGGATAGAATGTACATGGAGAAAGATATGTGAGTATACTTTATTGCACTTCTGGTTCTTGGTTTCAATGTCTTCTGTTTATTTTTATCTGAAGGTTTCTTCTATTCTATCTTAGGGATGATGTTGTGATGAAAACTGCTATTGGTGTCCTGGGCGATCTGGCAGATACTCTGGGAAGTAATGTAGGTTCCTTGATTCAGCAATCTCTGTCAAGCAAAGAGTTTTTAAATGAGTGCTTGTCTTCAGATGACCATTTGATCAAAGAATCTGCTGAATGGGCCAAGTTGGCCATTAGTTGTGCCATTTCTTTTTAAGGCTGCATCATCAAGTCCAGTACATATTACTTTACCTGCATGCGTGTGGTCTTGTTGAGTCCGGGTCGGGGTTGCTTTCAACGTGTTGGGTCATTAACATTTTCGTTTGTGTTGTCACTAACTCATGCACCGGTGTCATGTGGTCGGGGCTTCCAGGAACATCCTGAAGAACTACCTAGATAAACTGCAAGTTGAATTTTGGAGATTGGGTTCAAGAGTGAACAGTTCTGATATGGAATGGACAAACAAGACCATGTGATTATTTGGTGGTCTGTCACGGTGTTATTATCAAGATACACCCCATGCTATTCTCGTGCTACCGTGCTTTCCTAGTATTTTAGGGTGCTGAACTGTACAGTTGGCGAGTTTTGGTTTCCGCAACACTTTAAGCCAGCAATCCCACCACCATTTCCCCCTGTTTCTTAATTTTCTTTATATCGTACATCATTTTGAGTAGAAAGAACGAGGGTTGGTCTATGTCTTGCTTCCGTTGTGACGGTTGGGTACTTGCATAAAATCTAGTTTATTTATTTCAACATGTACTTATTTCAGTGAAATTGATCTCCTGGGGGAGTTCAGGCCTGCTCATTTCAGGCAGTCTTATAAAGTTTCTAGTTAAGAAATTTCATTTGCATCACTAATACTCCTAGCTCTTTCATCAGAGTACAATTTCTCCCCTATCTTTTTTGAATGCATAATCTACTTTGATTTAGTATTTGGAGAATCCGATGTTGGGATGTCGTAATAGCTATGAAAGAGCTGGGAACAGGATTGAAGAATCCATTGTCCAGTGGCAGTTGTATTTGGAAAATCTGCCTCGTATTTCTCGGCTTCCAAGTGATATAAACTGTAATTTTTATGGTTTTTTCTTGTTTATTTTTTCTCTTTGCTGTGCCGTAAACTTTCTTTTTCGTGTAAAATTTGTACACCAATTTGGTGAAGTTTATCTGAATACAAAGAAGCATTTTGATTGATTAAAAAGAAGAATCTACTTCAGTCAATATGCCATTCCTATACACTTAGGTATATCATACATAATATAGAAATCACACTTGACATCAAGTTTGTGTAATAGGCATCATGTCGAAGAAGAAACATCAAGATTACTAGATTATCTTAATATCGAAGAAATATAGTTTAAAATCGAAAACTGAAGACATAAAGTAACTTTTTTCTCATAAGTAAGATTTTAATTTTTTTTCTTTTTCATCTGAACATATTTAATTAAAATAACGAGAAAATGTTTCTTTCACTAAAGAATCTTTCTTATCATTAATTTGAGGAAATCATGCAATTATTTTACGCCTCGAAAGTATAATTTGGTAAAAGGTCAACTTATAATAAAAATCAGAGAAATGGGAAATTTCTGAAAATTGCGTGCCACATTGAACACTGCAGAGTGAATTTTCGTGTCATCTAGTGGGTGACGCAGCCTTTCTTGATACAAATGTTGCATTAAGTGAAAATTACATTGACCCAAATTTTTTAAGATTTGATTTCAAATATGAAATATTATATTTATTATTTCAAATATCAGATATATTATTATAATTTAATTTTTAAAAATATAAAATTAAAACAGATAAAACTCGATTCCAACTCCCACCAAAC
>CAIGRK010395213.1:0-16827 GCA_903798315.1 Fraxinus greggii | reverse complement strand
GGATAATTTTCTTTCTATCGTATAGTACAATGTATAATGGTGTGAAAATAGGTTATACAGTCAAGACTAGAACTTATCCCGTTAAAAATTTGGATTGAAACCAAGTCAACCTAGTCATGCTGTCAAGATGAATATGTTCGTTTTGGACTTTATTGTCTAATCTGATGATCCAAGAGGACCAATCTGTTTATTTAAAAAAATTAAAATGTAAAATAAAAATTAAAGTGTTATTGTGACTATAAATATTCCTTTGTCTTTTTATGTTTGTCACACGATATCTCGCACCAACTTACTTGGAATATGCATAACCTATAATGAAGTATCTATGTATTACTAGTAACTATACTTGTAAATTGTTTTTAAAACAAAGTAATATGTAAACTCATCAATAAGATATTCATTTTTTCAAAATTAAAAAATGAAAAATATAACACACTAAGGGTTGAAAAGTTGTAATATTGACGGTCTGATCATTAAATTCACAAAAATTAATTCAAATCAGGCTTAGACTATAGTTTTATTTAGATTGTTTCGTGTTGATATTGAGCTCGAATCACGTCTATATACAGACAAATTTTATCCAATTTGATCCACTTATGTTGACATCTCTAGGTACGACAAGCGTGCACAACATATAACCAAAAGTAGATAAAGAAACAAAGTCAACGATTCATAAATTATTGTTCGTATACACTCTTTCTTTCTTTCTGATCAAGAAAGACTCGTGAAGATTTCAATTTGATGTATTTAAAATTATTGCTTTTTATTTATCTTGAGAGGATACGTGAGTGACAGGTGGCTAGAACAAAATCCACAGTTAGGGAATTAATCGGACGAAGAGATCACGTAAGTTACAGAGAAGTATTCATAAAACAACTTCGTCACCTTATATACGGTGTTTTTGAATTTTTTTATTTTTTATTTTTTGAAAGAATGAGTTTTGTTATAGGATTTTTTGGAGAATGTATACTTAAATTTTTTTTTTTTTCGATTTATTTGTAGGACTTTCTTCACAAAAAAAATTGAGTTTGAATAAAAATGAATTTTTATAAAATAGATTTAAATAGAATCGGTTAACTTTTTGCCCTTACCCCTGCTCAAAAATTTAAAAATTAATCCCTCTCAGAAACACCACCCTCGCGCCACTATTCGCTGCCATCTCCATGGCGCTTTCCACCACTCCTCCACCACCTGACCGTCCTCCCACCACCGTTGCCTCCGCCTCCAACGCCACCGTTACCGCCACATCCACTGCCCCAACAACAAGACACACATTGCCTTACCCCAGACCCCCTAATCCCCACACGTACACCCCAACTCCCAACCTCCAACCTCACCCTTTTTATTCATCCCCATCAAGACAATTGCCCTCCAATCCCAACCCCAGTTACGCTCAATTAGTTCCCCGGCCAACCCATTCCGACCTCCACCCTCGCCCAGAAGACCCCTCACAGCTGCTAAACCCCATCGCTTCCTGCAGCCGAGGTTTCCTTCCGAGACCCGTTACCATGCCTGCGGCCCGATCGACCTCGAGGCCACCCTTGGTGTTCTCTGCTGCAGATCTAGGTCATGGTAGTTCAGGGTATTTTAGGCCAACTCACTTGCAACACGCGCTCCTTGGGTCTGGTCCGAGTTCTGCTGCTACTGGTGGGGTCGTGTCGGGTGCGGTAAAAGGAATTCCCGTATCTACTTCACACCACGCGAAGGTTCGTCTGTTTTTAAGTATTAATGTTCTCTCTGATTAGAACTCNACCCCAGTTACGCTCAATTAGTTCCCCGGCCAACCCATTCCGACCTCCACCCTCGCCCAGAAGACCCCTCACAGCTGCTAAACCCCATCGCTTCCTGCAGCCGAGGTTTCCTTCCGAGACCCGTTACCATGCCTGCGGCCCGATCGACCTCGAGGCCACCCTTGGTGTTCTCTGCTGCAGATCTAGGTCATGGTAGTTCAGGGTATTTTAGGCCAACTCACTTGCAACACGCGCTCCTTGGGTCTGGTCCGAGTTCTGCTGCTACTGGTGGGGTCGTGTCGGGTGCGGTAAAAGGAATTCCCGTATCTACTTCACACCACGCGAAGGTTCGTCTGTTTTTAAGTATTAATGTTCTCTCTGATTAGAACTCGCTCTCTGACATATCTCTATTACAGTAATTGTTCAAAATAAGTAACACTTTTTTACTTATCATTGTCAAAGAAAAGTAATTTGACGTATAAAAGTGAATGAAATCAGATTTATTTATTTTTAACAAATTCAATACTCAGAGAGAACATTAATAATCCGAATTCTTTTCATATGGCATTGTGTGAATTATTATAGGACACGTTCGGTATAGATTAAAATCGGATTAAAATTGAAAAACTAGCCGTTATTGATGACTTTTATTAGACGAGGGAGACCCAATAACAGCTATATTTTCAATTTTAATTGGCTTTTAATCTCTATCGAACAAGCCCATATTTTTATTTTCATTAATCTTGAGTCAATTGGTTTAAGAAATTCTAAAGAGCATTTCATGTATACAATTAGATTTTATGTTACATATTTTTACACATAATGACATAGTTTTATCATCGATTTGTTTTGAACTGTAATAGTTAGGGAAAGTGGTAGATGGTAAATGCCCTTTGCATATATGAATGAAGAAGAAACATAAAATGGTTGAAATAATATGTTCGCCAGACATCAACCAGTTGAGTTGTAACGACTAGAGTCTCGTGCCCGGCCATTCTCTTACGTACTGTTTGCTTTGGTAGGGAATCTTTCCTCTTACCTCCTATCGCTTTTTGCCGCGTTCCCCAAAGATTCGAAACCAAGAACTTTGCATATGAGAGATTTAAATTGAATCTTGGTACCAATTGGTACCAGAATTGAACTTAAGTCTCTTATAACGTAGAAATCTTGGATTGGATTCCTAGGGGAAGGGATAAAAAATTGTAAGGGATAACAGGGCAGATGTCCTTCCAAATAGGATAATACATATAATATAATGGTTTGGGCACGAGGCTCGGGACGTGCAAAAAAAGACATTTTTTTTGTAATGACCCGCGCTTCGTGTCCAAACCGTTATATCATAAGCACTGTTCACTTTGGGAGGAAATCTACCCTCCTACCTCTCACGTAGGTGCGGGCGTCGGGTGGGTCAGTTCATGTATTTCAATACTCAGAATCACCCATTATATTTCGGGTATTTCATAAATGGAACTATTCGGTTCCTTTTAATTGCTGGAACCAAACCTAAACCCGAACCGTTGATTCCGGTTTGAGATCGGTTTTACCCAAAATATGTTTTTATATATATTTAATAAATAAAATATACAACATTTTGATACATATACCTAGTACGCTACTACTCGACAAAGGCGGTATTTTGGTGGAGAGGAATGAAGAAGGATATAGTCGTGTAGCAAGTGATGGTCGAACACTAACGACCATCAAGGGTTACTTCACCCATTAGATGTTCCAAAATGGAAATGGGAACACGTGACAATGGACTTTGTTGTATATTTTTCGAAATCAGTAAAAGGTTTTAATGCCATTTGAGTGATCTTTGATCGATTAACCAAGTCTTCTCATTCCTTGTCGGTTCGCATGACATTTTCTATGGACCAATTTGTATAGTTGTATGTAAATGAAGTGGTGAAGTTGCACAGTGTACCAAGTTCAATTATATCGGACAGAGACCTAAGGTTCACAACAAACTTTTGGAAGGGTTTACATCGGGTTATGGGAACTAAATTGAACTTTAGTGCAACATTTCACGTTTAAATAGATGGTCAATTTGAGCGGACGATTTAAGCATTAGAGGATATACTCCGATCGTGTATTCTAGAGTTTGGTGGACGTTGGGAGAATTATCTACCATTAATTGAGTTTGTTTATAACAACAATTATCACACCTCCATCGACATGGCACCCTATGAAGCACTGTATGGGAGGAAATGCAAATCTCCAGTTCGTTGGGATGAGGTTGGCAAGCGTATGATTTTCGGTCTAGAGATTATTGAACGACTGTGCAGGCTATTGAGAATATCCGTAATAGTATTGAAATGGCTTAAGGCATACACAAAAAACTATATAAACAAGAGAAAGGAGTTGGAATTTTTCGAAGGTGATAAGGTATTTTTCAAAGTGGCGCCTATGAAGGGAGTGCCTGATTCGAGTCATGTAGTCTTCCATCAATCTATTGAGTTACAATAGTGCTTGAGTTATGAAGAGGTACGACTTAAAATTATTAATCAAAAATTCCAAGCCCTCTGAAATAAAATGGTCCCATCAGCAAAGGTATAGTAGCGCAACCACTTAGTTGAAGAAGCTACCTGGGAGCGAGAAGTGGAAATGCGAGCCAAGCTTTCGCAACTTTTTGATAATTCCAAGGTAATTTTCGAGGATGAAATTTATTTTAAGGGGGTAGATTGTGATGTCTCAAATTTTCTTTACTAGCCCTTAGTTAATTTGGAATTTGGGACTTAGTTGCACAATTTAAAATTTTAGGGACCCATTTGGTGGTTGTCTAATAGTTTGAAGACCTAAGTGCAATTATTCAAGAATAATCTTGGTCCTGTTATGTTGAAAATTTATTTATATCGATATTAATCATGAAATGTAGTCCCTAGTTAACAAAGTATAATGAGACTAATTAATAAAGTATAATAGGACGAAGAAATATAAATTTAGATGAATTAAGTCTCGAGATGAGGTGAACATAAATGACCCATATAGAATTATAACATGTACTTATAAGTAATAAAGTGAATCTATTGGAATGCATGTATACTTTTATCTCTTGCCCGTGTAGTATGTCTTAAAAATTAGTAAATGTCATCAATTTTGTGTTTAACAAACTATGATTCATTTTTGGGGTCAACTTAAGTGAAAAATTATTTATAATCATTTTCCTTCGAGTTTCACGTGTTATTGAAGAGAAAGTTGGCATAATTGTAAAGAATAATGCTATTCATCTCTAATGGGGTTGAGCACCAGTGTAGATGGCAATTACATGGTATTAAATGATAAATTCATTTAAATGTAAAGTCATATGACTTATTTAATTGAACCTATAAAGTGTTGTTACCTAGACTAGTGCTCAACCCCAGTGAGAATGAATATCATTACTCAATTGTAAATTGACTCCACATGCTAACTTGTATTGGAATTTGGAAAGAAAAAATAGACACTCATCAATCATAACTCTCACATTTATTGTCATATTAGGAAAGAGAATCCCGTTTCAGCATACATGACTAAAATTACATAAACTGAGGCTGATAGAATAAATGTAGCTCCCTTAATCATAGAAATTGTCACTCATTACATGCACTCATGGCTAAATCAGTGATATTACACAATTATTTTCCCAATAAGTGATATTTGACAAAAAATAATCTACAATATCCTCATTATAAGTGCCTGTAAAGGGTTTTAAATAGTGATTTTTACGAAAATGTGTGATTAAAAAGCGTATCAAACTGGCATTAAATTCCCTTTCATAGTGATAGTAGTTGTTTTTTACTAACACACACTCGTTATACTATTCCCCTCTTTAAACCTCTACTCTCTTTAACATAAATGCACACACTGACACACATACACTATACACACACATACACATATGTATCGTGCTCACGCAATCCGTGATTTGAAATCCAACCAGCAAATATTTTTTTTTTTTTTTTATCATTTGAATTATGATAGATGCTTTAATGATTAATTTAATTGTATCAATAAATTTATTTACAATTTGAACACCCTTTAAGCTAGTTTTCATTAATGAGTTAATGGCACTCAAATCACTAAGGATCCTAGTCAGCACAGTTTTTTTTGTAATGACTCGAGCCTCGTGCCCAGACGTTCTTTTGCGTACTGTCTGCTCTGAGAGGGTATCTACCCTCTTACCCCTCACGAATTTTTATCGCGTCACCAGGATTTGAATCCAAGACCTCTATGCCTTATGAGAATAATACTTAAGTTGAATTATAGTACCAATTGAAATTTTAATCATGTTATGTTGAAAATTTATTTATATCGATATTAGTATTAAAATGTAGCCCCTAATTAATAACGTATAACGATACAAAAAATATAAATTCAGATGAATCAGGTAGAATTATAACATGCACTTTTAAGTAATAAATTGATTCTACCGGGATGCGCGCATACTTTTATCTCTTGCACATGTAGTATGTCTTACATTTGGTAAATGTCGTCAATCGTGTTTAATAAACTATGATTCTTTTGTCGGGTTTACTTAAGTGACAAATTTTTGGCTACTATTTTCCTTCAAATTTCACATGTGATTGGAAAGAAAGTTGGAATAATTATGGATAAATTTATTGATATAATTAATTAATTATTATAACATTTATCATAATTTAAACGATGAAGAAAATTTGATGGTTGGATTTCAAATCTCGGATCGTGTGAGCGCGTATATTATATATATATATATATACATATATATATATACGTGTGTATATTATGTGTGTATATAATATTTGTATAGTGTCTGTGTGTGCATGCGTATGTTGGAGAGAGTAAAAGTTTAGAGAGGGATAGTGTAATGAGTGTATGTTCGTCAAAAGTGACTGTCCATCACTTTGAAATGGGTTCAATTTATGATGAGGTGTTGTAGCTTATTTTTGATCACATATCACGAATTGAGATAAAATTTGTGTAATATCACTGATTTGGGCAATAATGTATGTAATAAGGGGCAATTTCTATAATTATTCAATCAGCTTTAGTTTACGTAATTTTTGTCATGTACGTTGAAATGAGATTTCTCTCTCCTAATATGACTCAATAAATGTGAGTGTTATGATTGATGAGTGTCCTTTTTTCTTTTCAAATTTTAATACTGGTAAACATGTGGAGTCAATGTACAAATATGCCGATTTTCTCTTCAATCACACGTGAAACTCGAAGGAAAATGGTTGCCAATAATTTATCACTTAAGTGGACCCCACAAAAGAATCATAGTTAAACACTAAAATGATGACATTATATATTTAAGACACTAAACACGCAATAGATAAAAGTATACACGCATCTCAGTGGAATCAATTTATTACTTAAACGTACATCTTATAATTCTATATAGGTCATTATTGTTCACTTCATCTCGAGACAACGTGAATTTATATCTCTTCGTTTAGTTATACTTTATTAATCAGGGGCTACATTTTAAGATTAATATCGATATAAATAAATTTTCAAAATAACACGACTAAGATTATTCTTGAACGGTTGTACTTAAGCCTTCAAGCTATTAGGCAACAACCAAATGAGTCCCTAAAATTTGAAGTTGTGCAACTAATTCCCAAATTCCAAATTATCAGCTAGTAAAGAAAATTTGGGGCGTTACATGTGTTTGAAGTGAAAGAAAAGAAAATCACCAAAGGGGAGGACTATGAGCATGTTTGGGGTGGCAAATGCTTGAAAATAAGCCATGCTCTACGGGAAATTTCATTTGAAGTTTCATTATTAGTTGGCCTTCTCATTTTTTCCACGATTTGTTTCTGGTTGAATATCATATCAATCAGCATAATGTCAAAAGCTAGTACATTACCGCAGAAAACTGGTGATGTATATGAAACATATTGAAGGAAATTACTTAAAGAAGACTAACGCTGAAAGTATCTGTATGAATCTCTCACCTGAATTAAGTGAGAGCAATTGAAAGAGAGGGATGAGAATGACAGTGAGAGAGGCTGAGACGGGCAGAAAAATCGGAAGGACAATTGGTTAACTGTTTTTGTAAATCATAGAAATTATTGAAGTACTCTAATTATAAACCAAGTCTTCAAACCTGGAGTTAGTACAATGTGTGTGTGTGTGTGTGGAGGGGGGGAGGGGATAGCAAGATCAGCCCTTGAAACATAAACTACATGGTAGTTGAGTTGCACAGATAGATCTGAATTTTGGTAGAAGTAATGGCTCACTTACCAGTATTCTTAAGACCGTGAAATTTTGCATATCTTGGATGTACTAAAATTAATATGCATCTTTTCGATATAAAAGTCATGAAATATGAGAGTGAATCACGTGTTCAATTGGAGCTCGAAGAGCTTCAATGCCTGTGCGCATAAGTGGGAATGCATTTGTGCTGTGTACAAGTAAGATATCGAAGATCCAAATTTCCCTTATTATGTTTAAATTTCTGACTTCTAGAACTTGCATTTTTAGTCTACATTTAATTGTTTAATCTAAAAGTTGTCATTAAGTGTCATTTTCTGCAGGAATTTGTTAATATATAATACACTGCTGCTACTAAATTTTTTTTGTTTCATTTTTTGGGGCATGCAGGTTGGTCCTTCAACTACCATCTGTGATAGTAACGGCTACAAAGATTTGAGGTAATGTTTTACACCATCTATCTTT
Source organism: Fraxinus greggii (assembly GCA_903798315.1). Lineage (NCBI taxonomy): Eukaryota > Viridiplantae > Streptophyta > Magnoliopsida > Lamiales > Oleaceae > Fraxinus > Fraxinus greggii. The sequence continues at coordinate 8,452 of CAIGRK010395213.1, read as the reverse complement.
TGTCTCTCTTTTGATTTCTGGTTGATCTCTTTTTTTTAATGATGGTGCCAATTATCTATATTTCCTCCGCTCAATTATCATATTTTTCTATGTTTTTTCTGCAGGGATAGAAGTAGGGATGACACTATTACAGTTATTGGAGATCGAAAGGTAAAGGCTCATGACATTATATGTACATGTACCCACACATATACATAGATATGTGATGCTGGGAGATGCAACTATTTAGCCCAAAAGCTATAGCTGATGGGGAGGTGCTATTCACGACCCAAAACCAGGCCTGGGAATACACCCCAAGCCCCCTCCATTTGGGCCTTATTTTGAAGGACACCTTCTGAAGGTGCCAATGGGCTATTCCCAAATAGCGATTCATAGGCCCATCCTGTTTCAAGCATGTTCCTGCATCATACACTCAGTAAAAGGAAATGCTCTAGCATTGACTCGAACATGGGACCTCCAACTTTGATACCATATGAAGTAGAAGTGCAAAGAAGAAAGGGAAAAATAAATCCCTACCAGGAATGGATTCTTCGAACCAAACCCAGAGATGATTTTTGGGAATTCAGTGTTTCCCTTTTCTCAATCAGTTTCAGGGCTTAATAAGAAAGAGCTAAACAACATAGTTTTGAGTCATTACATAAATGCAAATAAAGAAAATAATAAAAGAAACAAGAAATAAATGGCAAACAAATAATAGTCTAACTAATATGCCATGTGTTATATGCTTTGCATCAGCATGCATGTGTGCAAGTGAATACATATACAATTAATATGCCCTTTTCAAATAGAGATTTTTTTTTTCTATTGAACATATTCATGTTTGTAAACCCTTGATCGTGGAACATCGATGGATTGTTGATCTCTTTCAATATCTCTCTCAATTCAAGGTCTGTGATTTGAACTAACCTTTCATCATTATTTTAAATTTTGCATCAATTTACTCGAAAGATTTCATTTCTATTGGAATTTGGTTATTAACTATCACACCATGTACAAGGACCCCCTCTAAGCATCCTTGTTATTGGGATGACTCATCTACATTTATCATGCTAAAATATTTCTCGATTTTTTTTCTGTATATATTCTTTATATATTTTGATAATTTTTTTCAAATTTATGCCACTCGGCCAAATTTGCACTATGAATTTTATTTTCAACTTTATATGTGTATAATTCTTAATAAAAGGCTTGTTTCAAGTTGCAGGTTAGAATTTCTGAAAATGCTTCTATTTATACCCTTTGCCGGTCATGGTTGAGGAATGGTTTTCCAGAAGAAACTCAGGTTTGACCCTTGAAAGCACTTCTCTGATTTATGCATAGATGATGCTTTTTACTGCTTTCGTACAGACTCTTTATAATGTTGTCATGTACATTAAGCCTAAGGTTCAAAAATATTGAATAGAATAAAATGAGATAGCTCTGTGCTTTACAACAAATTGATCACTGTAATTGGATGATGTCATAAGAAATGCACCTTTTGCTCACACCTCAGTTGTAGAATTTCTACTGAAGCTATGGTTGTGTGAGATCTATCTGTTGAGGACAATTTAAAATCTTAATTGTTCATCCAAAAATTTGGAATTCTCTGTTATAGATAAATCAACCCAACAGTGTCTGGGGTTCTTGTATTCCTTTTCCTTGATGTTTTGCAAAATCTATGCACAACATCTTCTTCAAAACTCCACCTTCCTTTCAGTAATCGAACCTAAAAACCTAAAATAATTACTCTCTTTGATAACATGATTCTTTATAGTAAGTCTAATATTATCATTTATCCCTGTTTCTACAGTTAAGGACATTTCCTATTAGCCATCTCATCCTACATCGACGTACTGTCATTGTGATGGGAATCCTAGTAGAGATATTATGTAGAAGACTTTCAAGTTTAAATACTTAATGTAGGAAACATAATAAGGGTTTCATTTTATAGGTTTCTTGAAGTTTTAGTATTCAAGTTCAAGAAAATTTTCTGCAGCAGCCATCAACATCCATAATTGAGCTCAACCAATCCCAACCTAACCAGCACATATTAACCCAAATACCAAAAAATACCTAACCCAAATAACATATAGCCCATACCCAACCTACAAAGCAAACGCTACATACTGGTCCACACCCTTTCCCATCCCGGATCCCCAATCCAAAAATACAATCTACGTCTAGCAACCTGACCCAACTACCTGACCCTTATTCCCACCACGAAACCTCTCTCTTCCTTACCTGACACCAACCCATGCCCTAACCCTGCAATTGCCGTTGCTGTGCCACCAACTCACAGCTGCGCAATAAATATGGTTACGAGGCAAGTTATGGATGGCAATGGGGCTAGGTGCCATCTTCCTTGCCAGGGATTTTACTGTCCCGACAGTCCCCCTCCATGCTTGCTGCCCTGATTTTCTTTTAAATTTTTTTTTTCTAGGGTAATTTGTGAATTGGCTAATGAGCTTGGACATAAAAAAATGGGCTAACGTGTTTTAAATGAATAGATAATCAGACTGTGTTTCTAGGATTTGTTTTTTTTGTTCCAAGTCGAAGTCAGTCACGTGTAGTCTGTTTTCTAACTTTGTTTCCAAGAATCACTCATAGGCCATGGATATTGACATTGGCATGCTTTCTTTCAGCTACAGTTTTGAATCTTTTCAATAATGTTCTCGTCACTTTGGTTTACGCTTGAGCTTGTGTAATTGCATACATATTTGTGAGAAACATTCTACTGATGTAAAAGAGTATCTGTCTCTCGTTTATGGTGTGATTTTGTGCTTTTCGATTCATATTTGAATTCTTTGGCAGCCTCAGCACCCAGACGTCATAAAGTGTCTTCCCAGACCTCTGCCAGTAGCTTCGCAACATTCAGATTCTCCTGGGAGGAAGGACGGTGATAAAGAAGATGAAGAAAAGGTTTGTCTTAGAAATCATTATCTTCTTTGGAATCATTCACTGTTTTTCTGAAACTTGTTAAAGTTCTGTTATACAAAATAGAAACCAATAATTTTTGTGAAACAAATTCCCTCTGGCTAGGACTACTAATTTAGGTTCATGGCATTCTGGTTTTTGAACCTGAGGTAGATTTCTGAGTTTTAAGTCATAATATCAACTCTTTAATTTTATCCATTTGTATACCAGGAGAAAGCCATTTATATACTTAATAATATAATATCATGCAAGTAAACAGAATGTCTTTTTGAGACCATTATTTTAAATTTATAATATTGAGTTATTACTTATTAGACTTGTTGTTCACTGCTATCTTTATGGTTATTGCCTCGATAATGTTTTATGCTCAATTGGTAAAGTGAACGCTCACGGTATGCTTTAAAAGATTTCATTTAAAGGAAAATTTAAAATGGCTTAAAACAATTTGACATGAAAGATTACTTTCCCACAAATAAAATGGTATCTATCCATAACATCTCAAATTGTTGGTCTAGAAGGAATATAATGTTCTTCCAAGTTGGTGCTTTGCATCTTGCATCTCTTAACTCTCTTATTTTTGTGCTAATTAATAGAAGTTTGTAAATTTAGAGCGTGTTTTGTAAAAAGTAAGTTTTGTAATAGTTATTTTTTCAAGAATGTGTAGTTAAAAAGTAGAAAAAAGTTGTGCTTACGTGTAAAATTATTTTATTGGAAGAATGTGTGGTTGGATATGATTTTGAGGAAAAATGAGTTTTTTGTATAATGGGACTCAAGCAGGGGCTTAGTTTCAGTGCAGAGAATGTACTTGTTACGTTTTGCAAGACATCAAAATCTTTGTATCCCATCAAGAGTTGAGAGTATTATAAATAAAAACAACTATTAGGTGAATCCATTTATCTATAAAATATGTTATCCACGAGAACATTGCGTACGGAATTTAAGACTTAAGTCCTGGTTCATATATTTCCTATCATGGCACATGATACAATGTATAATTCCTAATACACTTGGATGGCATTTGGATCACCATCGGTGTTGGATGACCTTAAAAATGGAATTGGAATGAAAATACAGTACACTGTTTGGTTCAACTATTAATCAATAGATTCAGAACCGAAGTAAAAATGTTGTATGGTTCGAATCAGATTTGTCTACATTTTACAGTTATACCAAATGACAAAGATGCATATCTTTTTCTTTATTATTTTAAGTAAATTTTCAACTTGACAGTCTAATGGACATACAGAAAGGGACTTAATGTATCTGAACTTTGTCCAATGGAACCGTAGCTAAGACTAGTCTGCACATGATGAATTATTTAATTATGTTTGGTAGAATTTTTAACTTGACTCTAGTGGAGACCTTGATAGAAAGGGACCCAAGCTAGGTTCAACTTTTTTGGTAAAAGTTTCTATTCAACTTTGATTGAGACCACTCTACTAGGGTATAGTTGGACACAAAGATGTTTGACTATGTTTCTTGTTAGCCATTGGTGCTATACTTTGCTGCAAGAACACACCACTGTTGTTGGACTGACAGTCTTACACACGTATAGGACAATGATATACATAGAACACATGTCAAATACAGCAGTGCCATGTTCTTTTTTCTTATTTGAACATGGATCCAACTTGTTGGACTGTCAGTCTTACACACGCATAGAACACATGTCAAATACAGCAGTGCCATGTTCTTTTTTCTTATTTGAACATGGATCCAACATGAATCCATTTTTGCAATATTTGGAACTCCAAAAGAAAAAGAAACAGAGAGAGAAGGCTAACCATAATATTCAAAGTTGATGATTCCAACAAACTAACAGTGGGAGGAGATGAGGGAGACTCGGAAATAGGAGACAGAGAGATGGAAAATACTTCTGGAGATGGAAATAGGTTATGGACAAAGTTCGATCATTTGATTGATGTGGGTTTCTACTGGTCTAAAAATTTTGCTGCTAGTAAATGCTAGTTCTTGACAAGACAAGATATTGGGAGATCATTGGTTTTCAATGGGTACATCAGCAAATGGCTCTGTAAAAAGGGTAGATGTGTATAAGTGAAACAAGTGCAGTTCCTGTAGCTGCACCCATAAGTATGTTTTGCTGCGTCATGTGTTGATGTGTCATATGCTGTCGCGTTTATTAGTTTGATTGCGTCGATATTGGTTGCATTATGGTTAACTAACGTTCTGGTAGCTTGGAGGAATTGATGATTACCTAAGATAATTATACTGTTTGGAATGAAGTTTTTGGCTAGTTGATTGCTTGCTTGTTGATTGCTCAAGTCTTTCATACTTTGAAAAATGTTAAGGGATAAATCCCACATTGGTTAAATACCGAAATATAAATCAACTTATAAGGGTTTGGATTACTCTTTTTAATAAGTTTAATATTTTAAGATGGAATCCCAAGTCTGAACAAAAAGTACCTGGACATCTGGTGACAATATGACAGTCCAAGAGTTATCTTTGTATGTTTTCTTCTTTGCACATCTAACTGCAATTTGCTATTCTTATATATTGAAGGGAGTCATTTTTCCTCATTATGTTTCAGGACGTGGAGTCTTTTGAGGATATATCCACAAAAGACCTTTTGCAAAGACACATCAAGCGGGCTAAGAGGGTTAGGTCACGGTAATTGACTCTCCTGTTTGGAAATACTTTTTACGTAATTTTCAGCAAGTAAAAGAAAAAAAAAAGAAAAAAAAAAATTCCTATTCTAAGTAACTTTCCATTCCAACCTAGGACAATATTTGTGCCCATTTTTCAGGCTAAGAGAAGAAAGGCTCCAAAGAATTACCAGATACAAAACCAGACTTGCTCTTCTCTTACCCCCAATAGTAGAGCAACACACAAAAAATGAATCTGCTGCAAACTGATACTGATGACATTGTAGCATTAACACCTAAGTTTTCAACTAGATTTTGTGATTTTTGGAAGAGTGGATTTGGGGTTTTGTTGGTTGGTCGACGCAGATAAATGAAAGATACGGATGGGGAAAGAAAATTTGTTTATTTTAATAAAGAAGAATTTTAATGTTGTTTTGTTATGTTTTAATGATTTTTTCTAATATTGTAATGTTGAAGATATTAATAAAGAAGAAATTTTGTTTATTGTATTGTTCTATTTAGTACTCCATACTAGTATGCTTTGATACTTCACGAAAAAACTGAGAAGCAATTTATACTTGTGCTTTATAAAAAAAACACATTTTATTTTTTCAGTTATCACTGTATTTATATATATTTTTTGGGTTTTTAATACAATTTATTATTTTTCTTCTAAATTTCATAACACTCCATAAATTGACTGTAGTTTAATTTGACCATCATGGTATAGTCGATAAAAGTATCTTCAAGAGATTCTTAATTTTATAAGGAGCATGTTGTGTATAATAGAACATATTTATATTTAAAGATTAAAAATTTTTATACTATCTATTTTGATTTTTGATTTTATTTTATTAAAGAAATATTTATAAATTTCTCTTTATTTTGTTATTTAACATATTTTTTTTATATGTCAATTGACCAAATGTATTTTGAATAGTTTAAGAAATGGTTGTATTGAAATCTCTAATTTATTAAATTCAATCTTATTAAAAATAGCGAGTATGTTTGATCTTTTAAATTTGGAGAATCAAATGCATTGCCTATAGGAAAGTTACATTAAAAAATTTATTGGAGTTTAATTTTAAGCGTTAATTTTTTAAAATAGAGGACATTTTGTATATAGAGAGTCTTTTAAAAATGTTCGGACTTGACTAACGATTTCTTGTTTAGCTAGCACTTTTTTTCGGTAATCATACTATGTGCAGATTTTCAATGCCAGCAATCTCATAATCTAATTATTGTTAAAAGTCCTATTTTCATTCAACAGGCAATAGGTTAATCTAATTTATTCCAACTCTATTTGTAACGATCCAAATTTTTTTTTTGACAGAAATATGAATCACTACCAAAAATTTCCTTTAGATTGTACCAATTGCCATTACGTATTAAAATTTAAACAAGACTAAAAACTAACCAAACAAATGTCCAACTATCGCAGAATAAATTAGTGCCAACGATGATGAATAAAACTCTAGTTTTTTATGCCATTTATTACTTAGAAAATTGACGGAACAACACATTATAATGTATTCTACCAATTTTAAAACATACGTGCATGGTCTTGATAATAGTATGTAGAACATTTCAGATTTTCTTTTATTTAACTGAGAAATCTAATTCACTCCGATAGTTATATGATGGGTAGGTCTTTTTATCGAATAACTACTTCCGTAACCGAGTATTCTACCTAATAAGGTTGATACTTTGGAACCCGCTTGAATGAAACGAAAAATATTTTTGATAAATAGAAGTACGTTTTGTTAATTAACATATTGAAAATATTCCGCCTTAATTAGGACATTCAAACCAACTCTCATACGAGCTCTAGACGGTTCATTCATCTGATCGTAAATTAGAGTCACTTTTGATTCTACAGTATTTTCTTCATTAATCACCCTAAATTCTTCATTTTCATATAAAGATCATTTCCTACACGAATACGTTCACTTTAAAATTTTATGGCCATGGAATGATCTTATTACAGTGACCGTGTAAGTCAACCAACTAAATATTAAATTGGCAATGAAAATAGTAGTAAGGAATAAATTTCAATATTTTAGGCAACGAAATCGGTAGCAGGCACATTAATAACGCAATTTACATAACATTTAATTCTAACTTCTCATTAAAAGTGCAATCTAAACCTCTGAACGGACAAACAAAATTATCTACTAAAAGACAGACACAACCAAATAAACATGTCCGAGAAATTAATTAAACATAAATGTTTATTGCAATAAAATAAAAAAGAAATAAAGTTACACGCTTAAATTTTAGGATTTAGTCCCGGGAAACGAGGCACAACCAAACCATTGAATCGCCAACCCTCGACATGACCAATGCTAACATGTGAGGCAGGGAAATTAGGTGAGTATGGGGAATACTTAATAGGATACGAGTATAGGTACAATCCCGAGTAATATTTATCAATTCATATATCAAAATAATAGTACGATCATATTATATGTTTAGAATCCGATAATAACTCATAGCATATCATATCATATGTACCGGATGGCCATAATCATATCATAACACTTCATTAGCATACTATTCATCAATATAAAATAAAAAAAAATCTCAACGGGACAAAATCACCTGTATCATTATTCTATCTTAAATCTTTGAAAATCTTGATTTGATGCTCACGAAATTGAAGATTTTTAAACTTTACTTGAGCTCTTACTACTGTAAAATATAAGAAGAATAAAATAAAGAAAAGAAGAAGATATGTAAATAGAGAGATTCGAAATAAGGGGAAAAATGTGAGAGATGAAATGATGTGAAGTGGTTAGAAGTTAGTAGGATCATAAGAGATAGGATAATGCTATGTGTATATAGCATATCATTATTCATAAACTTTCCAGGCACCCCTCCAATAGGGGCTGGCCACGCGGCCGTTATATCAACCCCTATGAATCATGCTATGT
>CAIGRK010395191.1:0-15207 GCA_903798315.1 Fraxinus greggii | reverse complement strand
GTCAAGAAACGAAAGGTAAGGACGTTTTGCTCAAAAACGTGCAAAGGTAGGGACATTTTGCGCCAATTATCCAAAAAAATTATTGATGTGATGAAAATATTATTTTACTGAAAAATGTGTTGTTAAAAATTAGTAGAAGAACAAGAATGAAATTTTTAATGTGACTCAAACAAGGCTCAAAATAAAAGGTGCAAAATATAAAAAAGAGAGAGTTAATTAGGCCCCTATTGACATCATTTAATTTAATTTAATTCTTATATTCATTTTAACCACACTTTTACACAATAAAATATTTTATATATAAACCCAAAATTTTTCCTACTCTTTAATCACACATTCTCCAAAAAATATTAATCAAAACAATTTTTTTTTTAAATTTTAAGGATGCAAACGAAGGCTAGATTGTAGCAATCTCATAAATCATGGTAATCAAAGTAAAAAGATTTCACAAACTCGTGACAACTCAAAGTATGAATCCTAAGAATCATAACAATCTAGAAACCGAACTTGAAAATCAAACTAGTCATTGGTTGATCCAAAGAACAAGGATAGATTTCTTTAAGTTCATTGTTTTTTTTTTAATGATTCATGTGTCCAAAATTCGCCCGACTAATCTTGAAAAGTGACGATTTTCCCCCCAGTTCGCCACATGGATTAATCCGGATGCGATCACAGCTTATACACGCTTAGACCGAACATTCGACGGTTCTCCTCATTGTGGACCTCCGCCTTCGAATATAGATGTTGCTCTCCAATATAGATGTTGCCTTCCAAATGCTACGGGAATTCGAACATTCGATATTCCATAGAGAATCATCCTACTTTACCACTATGCCATGTCCTTGGGGGCTATTCTTTAGGTTCATTGTTTCTTAGTAGTCAAGTGGTAGAAAAGTCGACAATTAACTGATTAGGACAATCACAATAATAAAATCTTAGTACTCATGACAATCAAAAAGGCAAATCTTGGTAATAAAGAGGATAAATTCATGGGAATCAAAAAAAGCAAATTTGGCAAGAATTTTGCTACTTGTACATAAAAAATGTATATAATAAATTACATAATATGATGTGGAGGAAAAGATTAGATAAAAAATTAATTATGTTTTAAATCGGAAAATGATAAAGTATCACATGACTTTATATTACCAATTATATAAAGTATCTTTTTCCATACCCCACCCACGCCACACCTCAATTCCATGCACAACCAAAACCTAATTCATTTTCATACCCGTTTTAACACCACAACCCTCCTTAATTTGTTGAAACTTTTTTATCTCAGCTTACAGCAGGAACAATGGATTTTAATTTGTTGAAAGTTTTTGTGCCTGCTTATTCTTCTTATTGGACCCTGTTTCATCTGAGTTATGGAATACTTCTAGTACTATTTAATTACACTCGGACATACCTCCTAGTTAATTTGGTAAATACATGATGATGTCTTTTGCATCACAAGATTGAGCAACCTAATTGCCTAGCATGAAGATGAATACGTGCAGCTAGCAGTAGAATTGGCATTAGATGTTGGGAATGGTGGTTGGGCAGAATGGGTCGAATGAAGAGCGTTTGTGACCAACTATTGGGTAATTGTGACCATTAAATGACCCATAAATAATATGTGACTCAAAAATGTATGATTTGTAACTAAAATTGTAATTGTAATTATGACATATAATTTGTGTTTTCGTCATTGATAAATAAGTTGTGATCAATTAATTTGATAATTTGTGATTTGTGACTGTGAAATAAGTCAGGACCAATTAATTTGATAAATTTGTGATCGCAAAATAACTTGTAATTCGTAAAATAAGTTGTGACCCATAAAATATGTGATTTGTAATTGATAAATAGGTTATAACTTACAAAATATGTCTTTGATTAATATAAGTTGCCATAAGACAGCAATAAGTCACAATCGGATAACAACAAGTCACAGTGAACAAATTCACAATGAAAATAGACTTGATCATAAACAATCACAAATAACACAAAATTGGTCGCATAGAGTCACAGTTAACACATAAAAGATCACATATAGTCATAATTAACAGCAAAGTGGACACAAAAAGTCATTGTTTACATATTACGTCACAAAACACTTTTAACTCAGACATGGTCACATACAGTAATAGTCACGACGCAATATTGGTCACATATAGCCAAAGTTATAATGGATCAGGTCACCGATAGTCACAATTAAGAAAGACTCGGTCACACACAATAAAAATTAGAATAAACTTGATCATATAGACATAAATATTTTATTGTGTGATTGTTTAATTAAAAATGAGTAGGTAGAAAAAAAAGTTTTCAAATAATGATTGTTAAACAAGGGCTAGTACGATGGGTTTGTTTGAGCCTTTTTTTTTTGGTAAATAAATTTTGTAATAGTAATTTTTTGTAGAATGTGATTAAAAAGTAGGCAAAAGTTTTATATTTACGTGTAAAATTATTTTTTTAGAAGAATGTATTGATTGAAAATGAGTTTTGAGAAAAATAATTTTTTTTGAAAAAAAAGTGGGGCTCAAATTGAGCAAATATGTACTCTACTTCTATTTTAATTGCCCCGTGTTTCTGAAAGTTTAAATTTTGGTTCTTTTTCCTAATTTAGCCCCTATTTGGTAATCATTATTTCAATTTTTTTATATACTCATTTTCAACTACACATTCACACAATAAAATATTCTACTCATAAATCTAATTTTCCCCCCAATTTTTGACCACGTATACTTCAAAAATTAACTATTCAAAATATTGTTTTCTCCAAATAATTTCCATCAAACGGTGGCTTAAACACACACTTATATACTTCTTTATTTATTTTTCCTTGTCAGTATGATAAGTGTTATTTAATTGCCTTGTGTAGTTGGTAACAAGTGCTTTTGAGTTTCATTTCAATTTTATGTGTTAAGTGCATTGGTGTTCTTGCGTATATTTGAAATCAATTTTGCTCCATGTACAAGAGCAAAACTTACAGGGGCCTGCCAGGTTACTCACACTGACGGGCCCCACATATTTTTAAAAAAAAAGGAAAAAAAAAATACCCTCACCCACTACAGTTAGTGGCCTGGCAGTGAACCCACCCCTCCCCTTTTTGTACGTGTATCATTGCTCATTTGAAATATAGATTCTATCAGATTTTCTACTGATTTAGGACGTGTTTTTGAGATTTATAAATTTGTTACTTATCTTATAATTTCTAGAAATTCAATTATGCAAGTAATAATTGTATTCTTATTTTGATCTTTCATTTATTTTTATGCTCTTGGAAACTAAAATGGCACATAATCAACTTCTTGCAAAGAAATGAAATTCTATTCTTTAGAAATGACACACTGTGTATTTTAACGAGGAAAGTAATATATTTGTTCTTTTTTTTTTAAATTTTAAACCATCCTAAATTATAACATAAATTGTCACGCATGCAACAAACCTTGTACTAACCTACATGGCATCAATGTTTCCCCCAAGACTCTAGGCACCCGTTTGGTCCTTATTTTTTAAAATCCATTTTCAATCATTCATTTTATAGGATTCGTGACTTTTATTAAATTTTTAATATATATTTCTGAAAGTTCATCTGTGAAAAATAGAAATCCTGCTAAACTGACCGATCCAACCCTACCCTAAAAAAAGTATTTGGTATAGAAAAACATGCAATGTTTGACAAAACAAAAACACAGCATTGACGGTATAAAATGTCAGTGTAGTGATGCATGTTGTTTCTATTATAATTATTATCTGTTATTAATAAGAGCAATGCTATGGATACAGGAAAATACTCACAAAAATCGAATAGAATACACACAAATGGGTGGGCCCCGGTTATGAGGCTCGCTTCCCATGTGAGTGGAATTCAAATTCCTGTACAAATTATGTTTTGTTTTTCCTGTACCTGCAACTTTTTTCTATTAATAATTAAGCCTATGTTTGGGCCATTTTTTCAGGAATTTATTTTTTCAAGATTCATTTTCTTCCACACATTTTTCAATAAAATAATTTTACGCGTAAATCAAAAATTTTTCTTTAAATTTTAATCATATATTCTTCAAAAAAACCAGTATTCAAAAATACATTTTTTTTTGGAGCTCAAACGAGCCTTAAACAACAATAAGTTAGATCCTAATTAAAATACTGAAGACAATGAAAGTTCTTTCTTTTAATTCCGAGCAGCTTTTAATGTTGTTGAGCTTGAAAAATTATGGGTTTTTCCATATTCCCAGTCCATACGAAAAAGATTAATGCTATTCATCTCCACCAACCTAGATGGTAAATAGGTGGTATATATTCACTTAAATACAAAGTCAAATGATCTAACAAAATTTGTATCGAGTGCGATCCACAGGTATGCACAAAATATTTCCTTCAAGAGACTAGTCAATTCTTGCATTGGAACCAAAAAAAAATAATTTATATGAGGAGAAAAATTTATTGTGTTGTCCTCGTGCATTTTCTTACGCTTATCTCGGTCGTTAAACTAGTGCAATTATTGTTATTTCGATGAATTAAGACTTATATATATTTCCTTTTTAGGTGTAACTTGATGAAAAACGATGGAATTGGGCAAAATGAGCGAAAAATTGGCCAAATGATCTTAATCCAAAGTTTAAGGACTAAATTGCAAAGTGCTAATAGTTGATTCGAACCTAATATCGATGATTGGATAATTGTTGGATTCAATTAAACGAGATTGGAAGATGAATGACTACGAATATATCAAGAAGGGACTAAAATGAATGAAGGATGAAATTGAGTTACCAAAATGCAACAAATGGGAAACATTTACTACAGTGCGCACGCGAAGGCTTCTCTTCTCGGCGCACGGTACCATGTTTTTCATTTACCGAGAGCAAATAGCTAAAGCGATGCGCGCGCAGTGAACTATATGGTGTGCACATATAAGGCTATTTATTTTAATGCAAACTTTTATGGAAATCAAATTCAACCTACAATTTAACATATAAGGAACAGCCAAAACGGACACCACATAATATACCATTTCTTTACAACACGAATGAGGCCGCACGGGATCCAATGGCATTTGACACAAGAAATTGTATATTCAAAGTCCGAGTTTAAGATTGACGAAGAAGAAATTGGTTTTTCACTTTCCAATCATTGTTTTCAATTTCGATTGATGTTATTTCAAATCTTTTTATGTAATCTACGTAATAACATGCTAGGCTAATTTTTTTCATGTATTGAATGAAGATGAAATATTTTATTATTTATTTTTAATTCAAGCCAAGTAGTTAGTTAAATTATTGCATTTTTTTTTATTAATCTAGCATGCTTTATTTTATTATTTGATTGTCTTATCACCAATTAAATATATTGTTGCTCGTTGTAGTGTGGAGGGCTCAAAATAGGCATAGAACACTGCTTGATTAATAAACGTGCAATATATATTAGAAATAATGTTTATCACGTATGCAATCTTTAAGATAATTATGAAATTGAATGCGTTCTATACATTTAAATTCGGACTATGAATAGATTCGGGTCGTGACTAAAATAAATTTAAATTTTCTTGAAAAAGGAGAATTAATTACGATATGTTTATCGATTGTCAAGAATGCATGAACGAAAGTAGCAACGTGATCAAGAATTGAAATAGATAATAATAGGTAGATTCATAATCTAATACACTCATTCATATACATACAAAATTTAATTTTACAAGTTTTTGTAGATTAATTTAGAATAATTACAAAGTCACATTTATTTCGTTTTCACACTTTAAATCTAATTTGAAACTAGTACACTTTAATTGAATTTTATTCCATTGGGACAATACACGTTACTTATCGTGTATTACTTGTTAACGATCCGTATGCTTGTGGGTTTCGTTCAACGAGGTTTTAGCACCGTTGTCGAGGAATAATTTATTTAATTTGAGTTCATTATTTATTTTAGATTTGAAATTTTTACTTGTTTTAGGCTATTTTTTGAACGAATTAAGTATTGTGTCTTGCTCTTTTCAGGAAATCATGGTTTATACAAAATTCTGATGAGATCTAGTTTCTTCAAATAGATCCCGAAATCAAAGGAATTTCCAGGCAAAGAAAAAGATAATAGAGGAAAGCAAAGGAAATGATGGAAAGTCAAAATCCGAATCAAGTACAGAATCTATTTACACTACCTCAGCCAGATCAGCTAATGGCAGTGGCAAACTATGGAGAAACTTTAGTAAGGCATTAAGTAAATCCCATTCCTATTCCCCTGAAACCACCTATCATATATCCACCATTTGGAAATGCCAACTTCTACATCAGACCTAACATCATCAACTTATTTTAGAATCATCACGACATCAGGTTATTTGGGAGATCAACTGAAAATCCCCATGAACATATTCAAGCCTTCTTGATGCTCTGCTATATGATTAGTCACGAAGGCACGTCTGTTGATGCTTTTCGACTAAGCCTATTCCCTCACACTTTAAAGGAAGACACACGAGAATGGATAAATTCACTAATTCTTGGTAGCATAGTTTCATGGAATGACATGGTGCAAAAATCACTTTGAAATTTTTTCTACATTCTTGAGTCCATCATATCATAAATGAAATCCATTCTTTCAAGCAAAGAGACCTCGAGAGCTACGCAAAAACTTGGAAAAGATTCAAAGACTACTTCAGAAAGTACCCCAATCTGAATATTCTTAAAGACTCTAAGATCTGCATATTCTATTTAGGCCAGAGACCTGAATTCCATAATATAGCCGATGCTTCAGCAGGGGGGTTAATTTGGATATTCGATTGGATAATGCCTTAGACCTCTTTCAGAGAACTGCAGAAAATCAGTCCATGTGGCAAATAGACACAGAAGTATCGAGGAAAACAACAGGAATATGCAATATTGACATAGCTACATCATTAACAGCTATCATTAACAGCCCAAATGGAAGCATTAACAAGGAAGTTAGACAATCTTACTCAGAATGTGCACATAGTACACCAGTTGAAACCGATTTACGATAGCTGCAGAGTAGATCATACTACAAAAATGCGTCATTTAGCCTCCACGCATGCACTCCAATCTAAGGAGATCAATTATGCGAAAACTTTCAGAAACAACAAAACAACCCCCACTCTAACAAATACATTCCGGATCATCCAAATTTCTCGTGGATTAATAATCGAGGTCTAGGACAAGGAGGTAATTTTCAATCAAGATCGTCGGGATTCCAACAACAACAACAGCATCAGCTACCTAGAAGCCATTGATTGAGGAATTTTTAACTCAGTTCATCACTAAAAATTACACTAATTTCCATAACCAATAGTTTATTATTCAAAGCCAGCAAGCTGCAATTAAAAAATTGGAAACTCATATGGAGCAGCTAGCAACTGTATTAGCCAACAGAACTCAGAGTACCCTACCAAGCGACACAAAAAAGAACAAAACAAGTATTAGCGGTTGAAGCTGTGAAATATGCAATTATTAAGACGTCATCATACAAGTCAGCTACCTATATTCGAGTTTATGTGCCACATGTTCCAGTCATGTCCATCACAATGAGAAGTGGAGTTTAGCTACCAGAAATTACTGTGAATGTAACAACCCAATCTCCATACCTGAGGCGTTAAGATTACATACTGTCCGCTTTGGGCAGGCCTAAGTTCACTTATCCCCTCACATATTTCTATTGAGTCTTCCAAGATTCGAACACAAGACCTCTGCCTAATAAGTGACTTAAATTAATCCGGGTACCAATTGGGAACGATCCGGCCTCTATGCCTGAGTCGTTACATCATACGTATTGTCCACTTTTGATGAGCAGATGCCTATTTATCTCCTCACGGCTTTCTATCGCGTCCCTCAAGATTCGAACCCAAGACATCTACCTAATGAAAGAATTAAGTTAAATAAGGTCCACACAAAGGGGACAATACGTATGATATAACGGATTGGGCATAGAGGATGGGTCATTATAGTGAAAAACAAAGGGATAGAATAGAATCAGGTATCTACCATAGGCGAGGAACAAGTGGTTTAGTCTGAAGAATCAACAAAGGTTACACAAGAAGAAAAGTCGACAGTCCACAAGTTAAGGTAACTGTTCCCATCAATAAATATACACATCCAGTCCCATTCCATCAAAGGTGTAGAACAATAAGCCTGAAAAGCAATTTAAAAAGTTCTTGGATGCACTTAAATAATTTCACATCAACATTCCCTTTATTGACGTCATTCAACAGATTCCAAATTACATAAAATTTCTGAAAGAACTGTTGACTAAGAAGAGAAAGTTGCTAGTAGATGAAACTGTGGCATTGAGTGACGGGTACAACGCTATCATAAAGCAGATGCTCCATCCTAAACCAAAAGATCCCGGAAGTTTCACAGTGCATTGCTCTATAGGAAATTCACATAATTTAAATAATTTAATTGATTCTAATACAAGTGTTAATCTGATGTCACTGTCTATCTATACAAAATTAGGATTAGATGATTCAAAAGCAACATTAATAATCATACGGTTAGCTGATAAGACACTGAAGCATTCTTATGGAATGGTAGAAAATATGCTCATCAAAGTTGGAGATCACTTCTTTCTAGCTGATTTTATTATCCTTGATATAGATTTAATTTGTCTTGGAAAAGAGAATTAATTACGATAGATTTATGGATTATCAAAATGCATGAATGAAACTAGCTACGTTATTGAAAATTGAAATAGATAATAATAGACGGATTCGTAATCCCGTACACTCATTCCATATACATAAAAAATAAATTTTTACAAGCTTTCGTAAATTAATTTAGAATAATTACAAAGTCACATTTATTTCATTTTCACACTTTGAATCTAATTTGAAACTAGTACACTTTTATTTATAATTATTCTCTTGGGAACATGTTATTTATTACATATTAGTTGTCAACAATCCCGTATGCTTGGGGTCTTGCTCGAACATCTTTTTTCCATGAAATCGTGTATTCTTCTGAGTGCAACTTCTAGTGTTTGCTCACTCATGTTCGCAAAGCAAATACGAAACCAACCAGGCTCAGAGCAATGGCAAGACGAACCCGGAGAAATGTTTAATTTCACTTCATGCAATATTGACTCCCAAAGATCCAATTCATGCTCTTTTGTAGGTTTCTCCAACAAAGGGCTTAAATTCATCCAGCAAACAGTCCAGCATTTCCTTTTGAACACTCGATTCCGACCTTCTTCAAACCATCGATGATCATTTCATATCGTTTTCTCAGCCTTCCTCGATTAATTTTTATGTAATTATGTGTAAATTCCTTGTCCGACAACATGGAAGCAAAAAGTTGTTGTGTTTGAGAAGAAATTAAAGTGAAACTGGACATTCTTCTTGCAGTTGTCACAACTTTGTCATTGTATGAGTATATTGTCCCAACTCGAAAACCCGGGAGGCCTAAGTCTTTCGAAAGGCTATAAATAACATGAACTCTTTCGGCATTTTGGTATCCTTGAGCTTCAAGAACTTCGGAAATGCTGACAAATTCAGTACAAGAAAATGCTGACCCTGAATAGATTTCATCAGAAATAAGATGGATGTTTTTACGCGTAACAAATTCAAGAAGCTCATAGAGGACGGATCGCTTAACTGTCGAACCTAATGGATTCGATGGATTTGTTATGAGTACTCCTCTAACTTTGATGTTCATGGATCCAGCTTCATTATATGCTGCTTCTAAAGCTTCAGGAGTAATCTCAAAATTGTTTGAACTGTGTCATTTAATTGGTACAATTTTGACCCCAGTTCTCCACCTCAGGTCTCTATCAAACCTGTGACATACAAAACCCATAAATTTGTTTAGGATGAGAAAGAATCGAGAACAGGACTGGACACTACTCGACAATATTCAGAAGGAAAAAAGTTAATGTCTCTAGTAGAGTCGAATACTGTATATCAAATATGCCGTTTAGTTCATACCCGGGATAGTAAGGATTTGGTATCAGCAAAGCATCGCCGGGATCAGCCAAAATGAAGGTTAATAGCTCATTGGCTGCTGTTGCACCAGCAGTTAAAACTACTCTTTCAGGATTAAATTTTACTCTTCCCCCTCTTATTTGTTCCATAAAGCTTGCCATTGCCTGTATTGACACAAAATTGTACATACATTAGAGCTTAGAACTTGTCAAACAAACACATTGATAATTCTTGGGAACATAACTTTCTGAAAGATTGCAGTCCATGGTAATCTTGAAACAAAGCATTCTCTCTAAAGCCACAGCTTTTATTTTCCCATTTTGTTGCGTCCGAATGCTTTTCCAAATATTCTTCGAGCAAATCAAATAAAACCTGTACAAGAAAACAAACAATTATTAACAACCTAAACGAAGAAACGAGGTAACGATTTACTCGTCTGTTGAACCACGTCATCTAAAATCTTAAGATGTAAGAGACAAAAATATACTTGATTTTCTGCTAGTCCAATCTGTATGACACCAGACGGATTATACATTTCGTTATAAGGGTTTTCGTCGTAAGCTTTCCATCCCACAAAATATGGTGAGTCTTCCCCATGAGTTTCCGAGACTGCAACTTTTGATAAACCAACAGAGGGTTTCTCAATCTCAATTGCCATAATTTCCACTTTCTGCAGAAGGGTTTTAGGAATGAAAAAAGAACTGGTGAAGCTTTTCTCAAAGTCCTCTTATATAGTCTTGAGATACAAAAAAGAATAAGCTAAAGAACAAATGATCGATTATGTAGATTAAGCAAGACCTTTGGCTTTTAGTAATTTTTTCATTTCTGGATACAACTGAATTGGTTCTATATTTTTCAAAGTAATTTTCATATCATCTCAATCTCCACGAGATACACAGCAAATATGGTGGTTGAATTGGATCGGTGTTTTTACCTTAAAAAAATCATTCTTCAACCTTGTTTTTAGTAAACGTTCAACCATTTCATCTAATATTGTAGAAGTGATAATTCCTAAACTTATTCTTCGACATGCTCTCTTAAATGCAAGTCTTATATCTTTTTCTATGAAAATATTCAATAATTCTTGGTGTACTTAAAATTTGGCATATAGGGGTGCCCACACCTTCAGTACATGTAGCATGTTCCGAAAATATTTCTGACATGCATATTTTTTTTCATAAATGGATGGCTACTCTAGTAGAATATAGCTCAAATAACATACTCAAAATATTTATTTAAAAGTTTAAACTCTTAAAATCAGAATGCATTTATTATTCGGAGAATTCCATTTGTACAGAACATTTTTCTTCTGTAAAATTTACGGACAGACACAATGGCGGGGTGGGTGGGTGTATGTTATGGCATTTTTTTATTGATGCAGGGCCCACCAATGTGTGTGTAGGAAAGTTTTCTGTAAAAACATTTTCTGTACACCAAGCATTGCTCTTATTATTCGGAAATCCTCGATCCTAAACAGTGAATTTTATTTTGTTTTCCCGAAGTTTGCATTTTCTTATAGTCAACAAAGAAAGGAAACACGTTTACAATATTTCTTCTTCACTATTTCTCCTTCAGATTTTTATTTTTAAAAAAATTAAAATCACTAGTGGTGGCAAGTTGAATATCAAAACAAAGTTTTAAAAAAAAGCATAATATAGAAGGGAGGCTCTGCGCACCTCCAATAAACTAATCTTAGGAGTCATAAAAGCATAATCGAATACTAAATATCATGTACTCGTATCATGCTTCGTGTAAATACTTGACAAGTTCATAGTCACCCTTCGAAAAATTTCACTTCTAACAAAAAATTTTTTATCATGAAAAGTTTTTCATTTATTTCGTCAAAACAGGGTTGTCTAGAAATGTTTTAAAGTAAAAATTTAGCCCTTAAAGGTGATATGTTTTGTAGTGTCACTATCTACAATAAATAATTATTAGCTATTCGGGTTTCATTCAGGAAGTTATGTCTGCAATCATATTTGAGTAAACTTCTAAATCTTTTGAAAACAAGATCATGATTTCTGAAAATTAAATATATTGATCTAAGAGTAGTTGAGTTTGAGATTGATAAAGATTATTGCATAAGATCATTAAGATTCTGATTTGCTCACAAAAAAGTCGACAAACTTAGCTACAAGAAGATATCATGCCCGGTCCCACACATCAAGAGCAACTGAATTTAACGAAGAAGTTTAAGGATTGTTATCAACTAATTATCATGTGCTCTAATCATTGGTTAATCACTACCTAATCTTATTCAAATCAAATAGAGTTACATCATGTGTGTTTGGTATCTGCAAAACTAAATTATCGCATGAATCGCTGGCCGTCTAATTACCTACTTAAACGTTCTTTCCATTATTAAGGAAACTGAATAATAATACCAATAACAAATTAAGCCCATGTTTGGTTCGGATTAAAATCCAATTAAAATCTCAAGTTAAAGTCAACAATTAACTTTAACCACACATTTCATAGGACCCACAAATTTTCAACAACACATTTTATTAACTTTTATCAAAATCTAATAAAAATCTGATTTAGTCTCTACCAAACACGAGATAAATTTTATTCTCGGTATAAGTCAAACTCAAGCTTCTTTTGCTCCTACCCTTAAAGGCAAGGCTATAACATCGCTTTCAGATAGAAAACCCTTTCAAAGATCACACGACGCGAGCTGACGACAGCCACGCAACACCTATATGAAAGTCAGTACTCTAAAGGGGCTTAAGCACTTCACCCACTCTCGTTCAATAGCGACTTCTTTATTCTTTAGATAGCAGCATGAATGTCAGAAGAGACATTATATATGGGACCACGAGGCGAGGCCAGTGACAAAGGCCCATTGTAGAGATGCCAATCGCCTCGGAATTATGTTGCAGTAGAAATGTGACACCTCACCTCCGATAAGAACATTTTGAGGCGATATTGCATCTAAAGACATGACTTAATCGCCTCGGAGGGCACAAGTGGAAGACGCAATGTTGAAGTGGAGTGTTCATGTTGCATGACCTCTTGCTTTGTTTCTCAGTTAGTTGACTGCCAAGTGATCTGTCTCATAAGTCGAGGCATAACATATAGTATATGTAAAATTTTCATAAATAAGTAGTAGGGAAGCTGGAACTGAAAACATTTTTTTGAACCAATTCATTAATAATGATGAAAAAATATGCTGGAAGACTAGAAGTCCAGAACAGCTAGATCAGACCGAATTGGCCACTTCATATAGATTCCACAAAAAATAAAGACTTAGTGAAAATTAAAATCAAGATTTTAATCTAAGTCCAATTCAATAAGAAAAAGGCTGTAAGTACAGAAAATTAAAACAGATTTTTTTACAGAAATTTAAATTAACTCACATGTTTATGTGGGGCCCATATGAATTAAATATTACTAAAAAATCTGGGGCCCACCTATTGTTAGTATTCTGTCCAGTTTCTGTAAGTTATCTTCTGAACTCTTCACTGTTTGGCGGGGATTAAAATCAGATTTTTAGTAGATTTTAATAAAAGTTAATAAAATGTAGGGTTGAAGTTGTGAGTTCAATGAAATATGTGATTAAAATTAATTGTTGACTTTAACTTAGGCTCATGTCTGTCAACAATTTCTACAAGATTAAAAGCAAATTTCTTACAGTTGCAAAAGTGCAGTTGGGTCCTACTGTGAGAATTTACTGAGATGGAAGCCAACAAAGATGACAGCAGAGGGCCATTTTGCATTGGCGACGATCAAATAAATAATTAAAATTTGGATGAAAATTTCTCCCAAACAGGCTCCTAGATTACAAAACAAGGGCTAAAAGATATTTTCCTTTCAATGGGCCTAGTACAGTGATGGGTTTAGTCTAGCTATTAATGGAGGGGAAAAATCATAAATATCTAGTTAAGTATCACCAATTCAATTTTCAGGTTTTAAGTTTAAAAATGAAAAAAAAGCATTAATTAATTATAATAAAGTCACAATTATTAATTAATGGTCACAGATACATAATTATAAATCACAATTTTTTATTGGTCACATATTATTAAATTAATTGGTCACGGATTATTTCGATTCACAAATCAAAAAATTTATATGTCACAGTTTATTTCATTGGTCACAAATCAAAAAATTAATACGTCACAGTTTATTTATCGGTCACATGTTTTCAAATTTTTTGTCACAAATTATTTTTTTAGTCACAAATTATCAAATTTTAAGTTCACGGTTTAACAGTTAGTCACAAACAATCAAATAGTTGGTTACATATCCCTATCTACCGTCAATACTTGGTCACAAATCAACCAAATAGTTGTGACAAACACTCTTCATCTCGTCGCCGTCGCCGTCGTCGTCGCCACCGTGACCACCGCCACCAACAATCCACAACCTCACAACCTCACCACTATCACTACCACCACCAACACGCCATCAATGTTACGATTGCTTGGTCCTTTAGAAGTAAAAAATATAATGAAATCGCTAATCAGCTTCGACAGAAGCAACTGATTGTTAATGGATACCCCTTAAAACAATAAGAGACAACAGAACTTTTTGGATGCCCTTTACCTCCTTGGAAATTGAAGAATTTATTATCTGCACCTAACTTCTGTTTTTTGTTTCCCGGGAGAAGAAGAAATCCGAATAAGGTTTTTTCATTTGCATCTGACAGCGGGGAGAAAAATCAAATAGAATTATAACATCAAAAATAAATTTCACTGGGAAGGGGGACAAAAAATGATTTAAGACGATTTTGCCCTTGATATTTGGAAAGGAAATAGAGTCCAGGTGTTCAGTTAACGTATGAGTTCATAGCAGATGGATAGAAGGATAACTTGCGCAATCAAATGTGAAAATGCAAAAAATGTAATGTAAAGACATATTGAACAACCACCGCCACCGATCTGTGCAGAGTCAGTGTGCGCGGCTTCTCCGTGCCTGAGAGCGTCTTCGTCGGCCGGCGATCGCTCATTGCAGCGCCGCTCACAAGGAGACGGAGAGTGATAGAGATGAGGGGAAGAAGAGAGGGAGGAGAGGGCTCCCCTCCAGGAGTGATGGAGAAAGAAAGAAGCAAGAGAAATGGAGAGCGGAAGATTAGTGAATAAGGGTTATTAATTAGAATTTTAATATACTACCTGATTTTTGTATAAAAAAATTTTAGACCTGATTCTTAAAAAGCAATCTTTAAACACATGATTTTTTTGTAATTTGAACCAAGGGCCCCAGCCCCACTAGCTTAGGGTCCATGGGCTTTTGCCCCAATTCGACGCTCAAGTAGTAGAAAATAGATGGTCAATTAGCAGCAACGCAATTGA
>CAIGRK010395183.1:0-15529 GCA_903798315.1 Fraxinus greggii | reverse complement strand
TGTTAAGTAAATTCCCAACAGCTATTGTGGTGGCAATGGGCCGATACGAGCCGGCCGATTTGACCTTAATGCCCACGAGCTCGGCTTGTTACTCGAGGGGTGAGCTTAGCTCGTTTAATTTCTTTTTTTCTTTTTTTTTTAAAAATAAATAACTCTTTCTCCTTTATTCGGGTTTGAAATCGATTACTTAAATTTCGAGTATGCGGAGTTGAAAATTGTACACAAATAACTTATTACGTGTACATTTTTTATTAAAAAAAATTAAAAACGGTATTATAAAATAACAATTTCTTATTAATATGGTTAAATTAAATATCACTTACCCGACGACGTGCAATTTAGGCGTATTTATCTTGCAGTCAAAAATGAACGTTTTGTCAATCCTTCACTCACATTGATACTTTCAAAATGCTTTCTTTCAGTCCCTCTTGACCTCAGAAGAAACCCTCTTACTTGTACTAAAAGTAAATTCTGAAGTTACAATGCGAACAAAAGGTGTTAATAGGTCTTTTGCAATCGCAAAAATCACTGGCCATCGTCATTCGTACTTTCGCCGGAATTCAATTATCTCTTTTGAATTTTTTTTAGCTGTTTTGTTATTATGCATATTATAATTAAAGTAATCAATTAATTCAGCAAATAATGTATTTGAACTTGCATCCGATGTTTGATTACATATGGTGGACAAACTACTATTAGAGGAACATATTGCATTTGCATCATATCTATATGTGTTGATGCCTTCGATTAAAATAAATATTTCAGCGTCGTCTTCTTTAATATTAATGGGAAGAGTAGGTGCAGGTGGTACCCTACTAATATTTGCACTCATTTGTTATACATATAATTCATACATTTCTCATAAAATTTGTTCTAAATTTCTACAAGTGATCGGTATATTAAAAGTTAACTCTTTAAATCTAATAAATTACATATTTAGTACATGATATATTGTATCGGGTTCATGATGCATGTTAAAGAAAATAATATAGGCAAGTTTTCCCAATATTTTCTAAACTTTAATTCCATAGAATATATAATTTCATTGAAATCGGTGTAATTTTTGTATTTATGATTACAATTATATGAAAACTTTCAATCACCATACAACTAGTATGATGATAAACTCCAGATAAAATAATTGTAGAATCATAAGAACTTGTTAAAAAATTTAATTTTAAAAGCTAAAAGTCAATCGTATTCATTTAAAATCATTTCGTCATCGTTTCTAATATACGTATTGTTATAAAATTTAATTATTAAATGTTCAAAACTTTAGCATAGATTCAATAATAAGTGAAATTTCATCCATACCCTACATCACTAACAATTTTTTTCGTATTCGTCACCCCAAATTTGGCATAAAGTTTCTCAAAAACTTGTTTTCTACAATGTGAAATCTTGATATATATTAGTGCATACATAATTCTTTGAATTTCATTTTTAATACGTTTCAAACCATCCTACACTATTAAATTAAAAATATGGCACACACAACGAATATGAAACAAATAACCAGCAAAATCAGACTACAGTACCCTACACAATTTATCGATAATTGCTTTATTAACACTAGCTTTGTTGAATGTAAAAGAACGAATTTTATTCTCATAATGATATTTTCTTATAATACTCATAATAGCGTTATGTATATTGTTAGTGTTGTGAGAGAATTCAATAATTTTAAAATCAATAATTTTTTTATACATAGATCAAAGTGGGCCCATGTAATGTGTAGTTACAGTTGTGTTATTTATTTTATTAATTTGTTCATGTATAACCGAAATTTAAGATATAACACCTCTATATTTTTGTAAATCGGTAATCAATTGTTTCTTTGTATGAAGGAAATAATCTATTGTATTTGAACAAAGAGTGTTTTGAAATATCCCAACGTAACTCGATTGAATATATTCTTTCACGTTCGAGACAAAATGTTGGTTGTTCGCTATTGCTAGAGACAACTTAGTAACAGCAACGAACTTCATCGTTCCTGTTTGGGCTTTCTCTTCCGACTATATCCACGTGGAAAGTGGCGAAAAATTAAAGTCGGCTCCAGGATTACCAAATTCTAATTGAGTTTCACCAGCAGCAAGAAGCCCATGTTTGGCCGCACATGCTTTGTAATGACGGTTGTGGTGGGTGGTTAGGGATGGCAAAAAACTTGTTCAACTCGAAACTCGTAGGGCTCACCCCGAACGAGGCGAGGATTATCCGCCTAGTCAAATAAACGTGGCAAGGTTCATTGCCCCAGAGTAGGTATGGGGCGGGTACGCGAATCATTGTCCCCACCCTGCTACTCGTCCTATTTAAAATTAATTTAAAATTTATGTTTTTTATTAAACAAAAATAATAGATTTATCATATTTTTAAAAAGAACATAAGTTGTTTCTAACAAATTGGTAAAAAATTAGTAATATTTACAAAATAAAGACACAAAAAAATAAAAGCGAAAAAAATAAAAAAATGAATGGGGCGATAAATGGGGCAGGAGGCCTGCCCCGTCCCACCTCGCCTTAAACGGGTATGGGGATGGAGTAAGATAACAAAAATACCCGATGGGAAGGGGTGAGAATGGCCGACCCGTCTGATACTCGCCCCGTTGCCGATCCTAGGGTGATACCAATGCATTTTTGTTATGGCAATCGTTGTTGACACTACTTACATACTGCTTTAAACTATACGACTTCATCGACCACAAGACCCGTTAGAATCAATTGAAAGTAATCACAACATTTTGCATGTTTTTCCCCTTTCGCTTCCCTCTTACATCGGGGATATCTAATTCCTATTCTTTCTCTTGTTCCGTTTCGAGAACATCAACGTCATCCAAATCAATTGAATTACTACTTCCATAAGCATCCAAATTTAGAATATTTTCGGGAATAGGTACTTCGTTCGGATAGAAAAATTCATTCTGAAATTGACTTTGCGACGCCATAGGTGATTTACCTCCTATACCAAACAAGCCATCAACAAAAGAGTATTGATCCATCTGTGAATTGTGGTAAAATGTATAGTAAGTAATTAATTAAGTAAATCAAGAATATGAAAAGAAATCAAGAATTGAAAGAAAGTTGATTTGTCATATTGTAATTGTAAATTTGTAGTGTAATAATTGATATTGAATAATTGAAATTGAAGGTAAAAATAAAAATGTAGTAGATCGTAGAATTTGGAAGAGAGCAGGAGTTGTTGGAATGTCATGTAAAAAATTTTGAAAATAAGTCGAGGTATTTATAGTAAAAAAAAAAGAAAGGAAAAAATAAATAAAATGGCCAAAACGACCATTTTCATAATTTTTTAAAAAAAGTGACCGTTTTGATCACTATTCATGGCGAGCCACCCACGAGCTGAGCGATCAAGCCAACAATCCGCTCGACCCGTTTGACACCACTACCGTGTTGTATATATTTTGTTCCATATTTAGATTCTCCCTAGTGTTATTAGCCTTGCAAGTAGTTTTGTATATTAGAAGAGAGATCGTCTATCGAGTATCATCCTATTAGTACTAGTGCAAGAAACACGCATTAAAGAGATTTTGCACGTGCATGCCAAACTTCATTTCGTTTATTTATTTAATCTCATTATATCATTATTCATTTCGATTTTCAACAACAGTTTCTGCCATGGAAATGTCAATCATGAGCATCTGCTTCTAAAACTTGATACGTGCTTATTGTTTCCTACACACAATGGTGTGTGCATATAACATATTCTATCGTCTCTACTATGTATCAACAACATCGAATGCCTTTTCTTCGCTAAGTCCATAATCAACAACAGTACTTCTAGAAGAGTGTCTCTCGACCAGGGTCAATACATCGTTTCCCTAACATTCCCCGCAGAACGTGTCTTGTTTTCTTCAGCAGTTGAAGCTGATGATGCACTTGCAGTAGCTTTCGTGTCGAATGGCTGATCAGTTCACCGAGGAGATAAACCAGCAGAGGACCTGACCACTCGCTTTACCACTCCCCTACCATTGGCACAGGCCTTTGTCTAGGTTATCAAATAATTAAGCCGCAACAATAGTTCAAGGATATAAACAAATATAACTTCTTGGGACAATGAAAAACATTCTTATTACCAGTTGACATCTCCCAATTCACAACCCTCTGAAAACTGTAATTCAAAATTGATGAGTGTGACCAATAGCATAATTGATAAAACTACATGGCAGATAGGCAGTTTTCGCTGTAACGGATACTGATGAATTCCAGTACTCACCATCTCTCTCTTATCAAGGCCTCCCAAACAGAGTTATAATAGACCACAACCACCCTCAAAAAAAAAAATAAAGAAAAAAGCAAATAATATGACAAAGAAAAGCAGCCATTACAGTTTCGGCCTAACTCGATGTTCGGGAAATAAAATTAGTAATTGAATAATAATGTGTGCCAATATCACTCAAGAAAAACAATCGTATTTTCATTTCATTTTGTTCTTTCTTGTTACTTTCCGATTCTTGCCCTATTTCAGCGTAAACGGTAAATAAACACTCATTGGAATACTGCGTAGTAAAAATGGCAGCGTGCAAATCCACTGGACATGACAAATTAGGAAGAGCACCTGAAGTGTCTATATTATAATCCAATGCAAATATATCAGTGTTACATTGGAAAGGCTGGCATCCATAGAAGAGAAAAATGTTCATTAAGATGGGATAGGGAATTCCAGTGCATTGAAGCTGTTAATTGTAATTAATAACAAGAATTCAATTAAAACAATAAACTACCGGGTAGCGAGAGGAAGGCGTAGTGGAGGGGTGGAGCAGAAAGAATTCCTTGTGTTTGCATCAAAGCCTTCCGTGAAAATTTCTGACCTGGATTTATTATCACTCGAATGTGTATTTCTATTGACAAGAAATGCAGTAGTAATGCTTAATGCTTTTTCCAAGATCATATAGACTCAGTCAAAGATTAACAAGGACTATGATAAAAAGATTTAAAACTCCCGCAGTAAACAAAGGAATTCCTTGTTTTTCAAGCAGTAAAAAAAGAATTGATTCACAAAGATAGTGGCAAGGACAAAGACGTTCAATGTTGTCTGAACCATATAAAAGCAGGAGGAACTCCTTAAATATGGAGTTCATGAAGCACTGAAGCAGCAAGAAATGACTGATCGGGCTTGTATTAAACTGCCTGGATCTTACGAATAATCCTACCTGTCAGACATACTCACGTACAAGGACTTTCTCGGTCCTCAAATTCTCCCTAAGACAACTTGCGAGTCTCGTATCTTCTCAAAATCCTCAGGCCATATGCAGGTAAAGAAAGACTCCAACTACCTAATTAATTTGAGGGACTAAATAACTACAGGCAATGACTAGCATATATCTGTAAGTAATTCTATAATCTTCGACATAGAAATCAGGACTCACATATGCAAAACTAAAATCAATCTCATTTGTTCTAATTTTATATCAATTGTATTAGAAGCAGTTACTATTATGAGCAAAATAATTCACGCTGCAGACCGGAAAAAAAAATTCCAAACTGACTACTTGTGTACATGTGTAAATATGTAAATTAGAATGTGTATATACCTAGCTTATGTTTAGGTACTTTTTGATTCATCCTAGGACTTGACTTCTCCTGGCAAGTTTGATACTCATCCTTGCGTATTTTATCATTATGCCATTTCATATAAATAGAGACTCGAGGATCTCGTCGCCATCCGCTAGTTCCATACACTTGATGATAGTTGTAGCCGCCAAAAAATTTTCCAGCGAAGACTTTTCAACCATGTTGACAGTGTGCTCAGTTCCCTTCATTAAGTAGTGTCATCTATCATATTTTTCTAGTCAAAGGAAAATCTTTACCTAGAACATTCTTATTCCAATGCTCCTCCAATGACATCAAAATTTAATCAATGCACCCTTTGTAGTTTGATCGCAACATAGGCAAGTGCCCACAAGAGAAATGAATATTATTATCAGATCTCTTTGGCACATAGATAAAATGCCATAACATAATTTCCTTCTATGTTAACTTGAGAAACACAAATCTTCAAAAATGCGAAACCCAATTAAGTTGTTAACTTTTCATACATTCCCCTTGTTTGAGCCCAATAGATTTCGTAAAAAGTGATTTGTTTGAAAAATGTTTGAAAAATGTGTGATTATAAAGTAGGGAAATTTTTTGCATTTACGTGCCAATTATTTCATTAAGAAAATGTGTTATTGAAAACGAGTTTGGGAAAAAATTAGTTTTAAAAAATGGGGCTCAAATAAGGGCATTACATAACACAAAAAGCAAAATCCGCTGAAAAAGCCAATAATTAAAGCACTTCATCATTCTTTTTTTTTCCCACCTTCTTCATAGGTGATTACTCAAAAATATAATAGGTCTTGTAAATATTTCTTGAAATCCATGATCCTCGATAAAGACATCAAGTTTAGGACTTATAATTCCTCTTTTTCCATCCCACTTTATCATAGGCAATTATTCACATAACTGACAATTCTTTTTACAACCTTAAATCACATAGACATAAGAATTTAAATTTTTAAAGCTGAGTTCTCACAACATTGGAGAGAACCTGCACTCCAAAGTCCTGCTCCGGGGGAATGAAATAATTGTTCTTCCATCAGTGCAACAGAGCTTTCTTGTCATTGTAAAGTATGTAGGTTCTTCTGGCTTGACAACTTCATCTGAGCCAAACAAGAACGTAACTTTCTATGTCAATTTTTTGAAATACAATAAAAATTATAAGGGGCATGCTTGTCATACTTTCTCTCCAAATGTTACCAATTCTGTATTCCAAAAAAAAAAAAATTGTATGATTTTAAGCAGTGGTACCATGTAAGTAAGAGAATCCAATAGACAAACTATGATGCACCGACATATGTCGTGTCGTAAACGCTGACAAACAATTTTTCAAAAAAAATACTGAAACGACACGTTGCCGACGCATTAGTTAAATTTTTTAAAAATATTTCATTTACATAATATAAATTTAGTTTTAAACTTATTATTAATTTTTCTAGTTGAAATCTTTTAAATATTAGTACTTGATTGTTATTTAATAATAACTTTAAGTTAGAAAATATATAATATTTCGAATAAAGAAAGAAAAATGACAATAATACAACATCTGAGAAGTGTAGGTATCCGACGCGTGTCCGACATGGACACACCACACGAGTTGAAGTGTCCTCACAACAGAAGGCATGAACATCTTGTGATTTATGAACAAGTTCGTACCAAGGAACCTGTGTTCCATACTTGGTTAAATAACAATAACAAGAAAGAATGTAGTATGCAAGGTGGGCAGTATTAGGATCGAACTTAAAAATCATATGTATTTACAATGGCTTCCAGTGATAATACTCAGTTGAAGGAGTATTCCTTAATTGGAATGCACCAAGTTGTCCAGGCCACTGGAGCAAATAACGAAGGAACAAGCCATTCAAATCAAATAAAAAGTTTCAACTCGTATCTCAGTCCTCAAATCTAAAAAGAAACTAAATAGAAATTTAACTCATCATAACAGCCACGGTGATCAGAAGAAAGTAGTAAACAGATGACAGATAACAAGATAAATATGATTACTGGTAACTGAATAAAACAATAAAAAGAAGAAAAATAAATTCGAAAATCAACTATGAACCAGGGTCAGAAAAATTCCAGAGCACAAGTGGAAAATTTTACCCCACACGAAATTTCATAAATACTGTTATTTATGTTCGATGGATCCCAAAAACTCAAATTTTATAATATACTTCTGGACATAGTAATCCACTAAATTGCTGAAAATATATTGTATTATATTCATATAAATGATGACCACAATGAAAGACTTATTTGTAATAGAAGAAAGACGCATACTTCTAGAAATATGCTTACCCTGGTAGAGATAAATTGTTTGACGAATTTGAGAGGCCAGAAAAGACATTTGAGTATGACTTGGTTAGATAGGAGAAGTTGGGAACTGGAGATAGAGATGGCACCCGTTCACCCTTCTTCAAAAGCTCTTGCAAGTTGAGCCTCTGCAAGGTCAAAACAGCCCTGGACTCTTTCCATATAAAAGCTAGCAATTCGTCGTGAATTACAAAGAGAGAGCCAGGTTTTGAACCAGGATATCTGAAGCCATACCCATTTGCTATACCATCCCCCATAAAAGCCCACTTAACATTAACTGGATTGGAATCTTCATCAGTATCCCAAGGGAAGATTTCCGATGAAGGCTGAGCAGTTTTAACTATAAACATAGCTGAGCCATTTGGATGCAACACATAGGATGTACCTTCTAAAATCTTGGTAGCAATTAGCAGTTGTTGCCCTTCAGACTCTTCATAAGAGAGCAAAAGAAAGAATAGAGCCTTTCCAGGCTTGTCTTCAGAAGGCCTACCTGGAGGCCAACCGAAAGTGCCTCCCCATAAACCAGCATACTCACAGCCTGACCTTGGAACCTGTATAGGCAACTTGTAGAGGGCAAAACGATTATCATGCATATTTGGCCATGCATTAAAAAAGGATAACTTCATGGTTGTAGCACGTAAAGTCAATCCTATTGTATCACCCAGCCGTAGAAACTCATGAAGCTGTGCATGCTTACTCTCACAGTTGGTACCATTCGCTGAGCTTGATTTCCCAAGTATTTGTTTGATACCATCCTTGATAAATCCAGAAATCGTCTTCTTCTTCTGAGTCCCATCTTTTGTCTGTGAAGT
This sequence comes from Fraxinus greggii, assembly GCA_903798315.1. Lineage (NCBI taxonomy): Eukaryota > Viridiplantae > Streptophyta > Magnoliopsida > Lamiales > Oleaceae > Fraxinus > Fraxinus greggii. The sequence continues at coordinate 6,855 of CAIGRK010395183.1, read as the reverse complement.
TAGATAACCAGTGGTATATTCAAGACTTTTTCTGACATCGCTTGAACCTAATTGGGTAGGATCTAAAGGTGATTCAGCCTTCAAATCATTGTGGCCAACACCACCCTTATACATTTGAAAAAGCAATGATCTCCTTTCATATAAGAATGCTTGATCCTTATCCAAATCAAACTCGCCGTTCCTCGATGGAGGAAACAATAAAGACTTTGATGCATCAGGAACCTGAAGACGAATTTGGCTAGTAATAATGTCAAGTAGCCTTCTCCTATCTCCAAATCCAAGCCGACTAAATGGAACTACCATGCCTTTCTGTCCAGCCATTCTCTGTGATTTAGAAATCTCACCATCTGGCCTAGATATCTTTCGTGATTCCTCCTTTTCTACAAGATGGGCAAAACTCTTACTATGAACCAATTTACCTCCATTTCTCTGATGCTGAGGCTCGGCCTCAAGCAGAAGCACGTTGCAAGTCCTATCGACTGACTTTAGCAAACCAGGATACACATAATCATTTCCTCTCTCCCTCCCATGTAAAAAGAATGCAGTGGAGCCCTCATAGTTGCAAAGAATTTCAAATACGGTCGCCCATAATATAGGACCATCTTTGAGGCCTAAAGGACCCACCTCTTGGGGGATAATCCGGCACCCAACAATCGATAAGAAACCAGGCATAACATAAACTACGTTGCCAAGCTCGGGGTTTTGGTGAACCCAAATCCCCAGCAACGGCAGAATATTCACTAGGAACTGGCAAAGTGCCTTGTACGAGCAAATGCCCCTTCGCCATTCAATAAGATCCTTGTACGGAACTAACCCCAATTTAGTGCATTGTGCAAGCCACACCTTATCGGAGGCCACTACAGAATGAAGGTCTCGGCAGCAGAGACCGAGATTAATTACATCCCTCGGAGAGAGGGATCTGCTGACTATGACAAATATGTCGTCTGGTAATGCCAGAAGAAAGCTTAATCCACTCAGATCGGTTAACATTACAGTATTTGTAACTTTTCCTGATAGAGTTTGAAGCTTTAGGCGTATGTATTTTCATGTAAAAATTCAGAAATTAAGGGAATTCAAGAAATTGTTGAAACAGTAACTTGACCTAATCAATCATTAGCAATAAATACAGAAAAGGTCATTATTTGTACCTTTTCAAGAACCCTTTTTTCAAAATCTGTTCAAAACGATTAGATTTTGAACTGAGGGTTAAATGGGCTTACATCAGATTCTTCAAACTACGCCTGTAGATTTTGCATCGCGAAAGAAGAAAATTTTAGCAGAAACTGAAATTGGTTACTCCGGGAAAGTTCCAGTCTTTAGATGGATGAGAGACAGATTGATGTCAACCTTGTACTAGGGTTGAGATGAGCAGAAGTCATCAATTCGATAACTACTCAAGAGAAAATGAAGAAGTTCGTGTGTGTGGCAGTGTAGGTGAGTGGTAGGGGGCAGGGCCCCCGGGTGCGTATGGTTCTCTTGACATGGACAGGGAAAAATGAAATTCAACTGTGTTCTGTTGAACCGTGCCAAATTCCAGTATGCCAATATTGAATTCAGCTTCAAACCTGGAAGCTCCACAATGACTACGGGAGTGTAAGTATCGGTGGATTCAATTTAGATTTTTAATTACTTTTAAAAAGTTTATTATAAAATTTATAGTATATTTAATTAAAACTTTTTAGAATTCAAATTTTTATAATTTTAGAAACTTTTATAAAAGTCTTCATGGCTAACTTTTAAGCAAAATTACTCAAATAAAATCTCAAAAATTATCTCTCATATTATCACAAGATTTTGGAAGACTTTCACAAAAGAAGAAAGAATGAAATTAATATTTATTTTTTTTCAATATTTCTTTTTCCTTTTCTTTTCTACAAATATTAAAGTTATGATTAAAATTTATTTTTATCTATTGATTGTATTAGTTTCTATTTTTCTTTTTTCCCTCTTATTGTTTATTTTTATTTTCTATGAAAAATTAAATTATATTTTTATAACTTTTTTTCTTTTTTCGTTCATTTTTTTTTTTGAAAAATATTTATTTTTCATTAAAAGTGTGTTTGATGCACATTAAAATGGAAAAAATGCATTGGTGATGTGATGGTGAATATGTGGTTGAAAAAAATGAAAAGTTATTGATGTGATGAAAAATATTACTTTATTGAAAAATGTGTGGTTGAAAATGAAAGAAATTAATATGTATTTTTTTCAATACTTCTCTTTCCTTTTCTCTTCTACAAATATTAAAGTTATGATTAAATTTATTTTTATCTATTGATTGTATTAGTTTCTATTTTTCTTTTTCTCACTCTTATTGTTTATTTTTATTTTCTATGAAAAAATTAAATTATATATTTATAACTTTTTTTTCTTTTTTCATTCATTTTTTTTTTGAAAAATATCTATTTTTAATTAAAAGTTTGTTTGATGCACATTAAAATGGAAAGAATGCATTGGTGATGTGATAGTGAATATGTGGTTGAAAAAATGAAAAGTTATTGATGTGATGGAAAATACTATTTTATTGAAAAATGTGTGGTTGAAAATGAGTAAAATAATGAGATTGAAAATTAGAATGTAGCTCAAATAGGAGCTAAATTATAAAATTTCATATGGACTAATTTATAATTAAATTTAAATATATATATTTTATCTATTCTTTAAAGGTATATTATGTGCCTGTTTGGTGCACATTTTAAATAGAAGAATGCATTTTGTTGANATGTGATAGTGAATATGTGGTTGAAAAAATGAAAAGTTATTGATGTGATGGAAAATACTATTTTATTGAAAAATGTGTGGTTGAAAATGAGTAAAATAATGAGATTGAAAATTAGAATGTAGCTCAAATAGGAGCTAAATTATAAAATTTCATATGGACTAATTTATAATTAAATTTAAATATATATATTTTATCTATTCTTTAAAGGTATATTATGTGCCTGTTTGGTGCACATTTTAAATAGAAGAATGCATTTTGTTGATGTGATGGATGGGGAATATGTGGTTGAAAAAAAAAAGAAAAGTTATTAATGTGATGGAAAATATTATTTTATTAAAGAATGTGTGGTTAAAAATGAGTAAAAGAACGAGAATGAAAAAATTAATGTAGACCAAACAGAGCCTATATTAATAATATTGAATATTAAATTTATTTTTTATATTTATAATAATTATTTTTTATTTAATTAAGGACTTCGATTTTTATTCTTTTTAAAATATTTTTTTATTATATGATGGAAAATGAAGGAGATGGAGAATTATCATCATCTCGTATGTAATAATTTTACAATATTACACTAAATCCACATAATAACTATTTCAAATGAAAGTCTTTAAAAATCTTTCGAATTCTACAAAAATCTCTAAAAGCTTTAAAATGAAAGTTTATAAGTTTACAAAAGATTTCTACTAATTCCATACAAATCTCTAAAAAAATCCACGAAATCCATAGAAGTCATCACTTAAATAAAAGTCCATTAAAGTTTTCAAAAGTCTCAGTTAAATACAGCTCCCTAAGACTACACAATTCTTTCAAAATACATTTTTTAAAATTCATTTTTAACGACACATTATTCAATAAAATAATATTTTACATCATATTAATAATTTTCCTTACTTTTTAATCACACATTTTCCATTATATCACTATTTGAAATATATTCTTTTCTCAATAACATTTATCAAACACACTCTAAAAAGAGTTGGTGCCAACACAAACAGCCACGTTTTGCACTCAAAATTTAGAACATTTATTCTTTATTTATAGAGAGTGTTTTTAATTTTAAAGAGTCATATTTTTTATATACTTCAACAATACTTTCTATTTTAGCTCTAATTTTACATTTCTCAAGAAACATTTTGAATTTCTTCTCGTATTTTATTTAACATAGTTTTTTTATTATATGTCAATGACCAATTAATTTAAATATGATTTGAATAGTTTAAGAAGTAGAGTATTAAAATATATGACTTATTAAATACAATCATTGTTTTTCAAGAATGGAAAGAGAGTTGGATATAGTCAAACTCACTATCTCTTATAGCTTATCTTTAAGCATTAATTCTTTAAAATGAATAGTATTTTGTAATTATAGAGTTTTTTAGATATGTTTTTAGCTCGTGTTAGGACTCATTTTTCAAACACTAATTTTCAATCACACATTTTTTCCATACAATAACTTTACATGGAAATTCAAAATTTTCTTTATTTTTTAATCACACATTTTTCAGAGAAATCACTATTTCAAAATACATTCTTCCTAAAATGGACTCAAAAAGAGGCTTACTTCTAATTTATTTAGACCATGTTTTGTTAGTTTTTTTTCATGAGATTTATAATCACCGTCCATTTGCAATCATATCTATCTATTTATAATTTCAATAATGAATAAACAAGTTATATTTAAAATATAAATTTTAAAATTACCTCTTAAAAATTTTCAAGTCAGTTTTGAAATATCCTTCTTTGAAGATTTATTGTACTTTAGAATTAAGAACATGCTTAGGAAGTGTTTATAAATGATGAAATTATAAATAGATAGAAATAAGCGGTGAATAAACAAATATGCTTGTAAATCCATAGAAATGTGAAAAATTAAAAGTGATTTGGGAGTTTACAAATAAATTTATAAATATGTGACAAACATAGACTAAGAAAGCATAATTTTTAATTAGGCATAAGAGTAAGAGTAAGCTCGATAAACCGATATGCTTAGTTTATATTTGATTCGTGTTTCTAAACTATTTATACAGACTCAAATTACTTTTTATTCATATATTTTGAGGGGGTTTGATTTATTATCCATAGTGGACAGGAGTAGTGAGCATTATAATTTCTACTCATTGTAGACAGGAGATCAAATCTGATATTTTGAGGGACATACTAATATTACTCGCTTATTCACCATTCATTTTTTACGTGTTAGTGTCTAAGCTCTTGGTCACCTTGAATCCACCTCAAATCATAGAAGAAAGCTTATAAAGAACGACAATTGTTTCAAAGAGGAGGAATTAAGCAAAATATGAGGTCAGTTGGGCATTCATCCAAGACAATATTGTTATTATCCTAAGCACATGATGTAATCAATACTTGGATTATCACTCCCAAAGCGACAGGTGGAACCCGTAACGTCTACACCTCTTTTTAACCAATCATAAACTAGCAGTGATTGTCTTAAAGGCATGCAATCGTAACCGAGGCCATAGTTCGACCTAAGCAGCATGAAGATCTATTAGGCCAACCTCAGTAGCCAATCAAAAACCTTAAATTGGGGAAATTACACGCACTTCAAGAGTAGCACTATAGCTTACGACTTTAGATAGCAAAGCTAATTGTTGAAAAGGTATATAAATATGGCAAATGGTCCCCGCCAAAGAATCGAACTATCAAAGAACACTTAAGAACTTCAATCAGTAGCATTTAATCTTTAATCTTATGAATTCCAGTAACTACTCTACGAAAATTCTATTAAGTGGATCTAAATTTGTCACGTTATTTTTAATCATCAATACTTTGATGTTACAAAGAATGCCTCGTTAGTACATTCTATATTTCCCAATTTCCTAAAAAACAAAATTAACTCATCTAAACAAGATGAGCCATAGTTTAGCATCAAGGGACTATTTCTACCAATCCCACATCTCACGAATGTTGTACAAAGAATAGAGCAAAGGCAAACACTACTGCCCCAATGGTTGAAACCGAGGTGGAATCCCCATAAGGAGAAAAAGTGGGTGACCTCCTATTCGAATAAGCCAACTGAGAGTGTCTTTGATAGGGCGGGCACACGACGTTTACCTTAAGAAGTGAACAATTTAATCCCATTCAAAATAAGCCCTACAAAGAGACGAGCGATGAACATGAGTTTACCCACTTAAGGAAAGAAATATCTGACCTGGAAGCCAGGCACAGAGGAATAATGGAGAAATACTTCGCCAATCACTATTCTTCTTATATTGAAGATATATTGCTGACCCTCTTCCAGATAAACTAAAGATTCCCCACCTCACAGGAAAGGAGATTTCATTAGTTATAATGGAAAATTTATGTCATGGATGGAGCTGCAAGGAGCCAACAATGCTATTATGTGCAGAGCTTTCCCTCTAACCTTAGGGAATAAAGCACATAGGTGGTTCCAAAAAGCTATCGCAGATGTCGGTGAAGATTTGGACCGACTTGGATACAACCTTCTTAGCTTAGTTCATGGTCTCTAGGGCAGGACTACTCGCAGAAAATGATTGGTGAGCGTAAAACAAGGATGAAGTGATTCGCTTAAGAAAAAACAGGTTCAATAAGAAAATTATGGAAGTAGAAAAAATTTCAGATGATGTCACCTCTATGGCTACCTTATCAGGGCTGAGGCCAGAACAAGATTTTGGTGGTCTATGTATGAAGATGGACCTAGAAACTACCATAAATTCTTGAGTCGTGCTAAAAGGTACATTGGCGTACAATAGACGACCCCATATCAGGAAGAAGTAAAGGTTTTGCTCGTAATATAGCTCGACTAAAAGATAAGAGGTCGAAAAAAAGACACATCGAAAAGATGAAGGAAAAAAGGAAGGTCGAGCAAACTCGCCCATATCCAAAAAAGTTTCAGGAGTAACATCCTCTAAACACATAACCTTAAAAGCGGTATTCAAGCAAGGGGAGACTTTTGTAATTAGCCTGTTGACTGGCCTTTTTAATTTTTTTATTAAAAAGTCTATTTTACCGAAATAAATCTTATATATTGCATGATACATCTTTATCTTTTAGAATAATTGTATAGTCCTTATCTTATATTTCTTTCGTTTATAATCTTAATATATAATTTCATTCTAGGATCGAACAAATTAGAATAATTTGTAACA
>CAIGRK010395155.1:0-10251 GCA_903798315.1 Fraxinus greggii | reverse complement strand
TCGATGGACAATTTCGTTTTAGGATATCATGCTATCATGAGACTCGATCAGTCGATAAGTTTTATTTCTACATTTTACTGCATTGCAACTAGTATTATTTCTAACAATATGTACATTTGTTTGTGTTTGTACTTCTAAACATATTAAGCAGAAAAAAGAATTTAATTATATAGTTTCGAGAAGAATGAAAATTACAGTTTGTAAAGTGTTCAATGCTACATATAAATAGAGAATCAACAAACTCACTGCCTCTAACTCATCCAGCTATACTCTTGCCTGAATATGTGGTTCCAGCCTCTATCAGGACGAATGAGGACATAGAAAACATTCATTATAACAAATATCTACTGCAATCTTCCATCTGTATATAATCATTCTGTCTGATGAAACTGATTCTATTGGATATCCTAAAATGAAGTTTTATATGTATTTGAGCAAAAAAATTGCACAATTTGGCCTACAGAAGAAATATTTTTATGTTAGATTGAATTAGTACCATAAATGTAAAATCAAATTAAATAGAAAATGAAATATTGTAGTAAACAGTAAATTGTTTAAATATCCACCCATTGTTTGTACAAGGTAGGTAAGGTATGATGTCCAACTCCATTTGTTTGTTTCTATGTTTTCTTATATCTCGTCCGTTGGAGGAAAAGTCTGAAGCCATTAATAATGTTTGGGCTAAATTGAATACTTCATTTGCATGTGCCCTGACCTATTCTAGTGTGTGAACATTATGACTACGATCATATATTTGGAATTTTCATTCACGGAAATTAGCAAGAAAGAGATATCAATTGTTGTCTAGATACGAACACATAATTAATAGATAATTGCACCTTATCCATGGACGACCAGCCATTGGCAATGTTCCATTTATGTATTGTCCTAAAATGGTTAGATCTAGTGAATCTATACTGGCACTTCTTTCCGTATGCTTATTTGCTACATCATCTGTTGAGCATATTCATTTTCAAGTCCAAAGTCCAGAATTGAATATCCTTTTGAAACAAGGGTGCAACCATCATTAATCAGTCGCCTCAATAGTTTTAACTTCAAGTCAATATTCTAATAGAATAAATAGATGTAAATTAAATATATTAAGTATGGAATGAAATTTATTATGATTACTAAACTTTACTAACTGTAATATTCATATCTTGCGTTGTATCCATTATAGCTTTTAACGTGTCTCTTTTGTAGAGATTGCAAATTTCATCATCCCAATATGCACTATATAACATAATTTAAATTAGTTTTAAATAAATCGAATGAAAATTATAATATTCAAGCTAATAAAGTAGAATTAGATTGGTTACCTCGATGGATTCCGTATTAGCTAATCTCTAATTGTTGTGTATCTGTCCATAGGACAGTCTTCTAAAGAATAACCTTTATCCGTGGATGAAATTGAAGATTGTATCTTTTTTTCCTTTAGCTTTCTTTTCTCTTGTCAACTTTTCAACATCTTCAATTTGTTGAGATGTTGAGGGATATGCTTTGGTTCGGTACTACGAACCAGACTCCTATGGACATGAACATCTTGTTGTAGGGAAGCTATAACGGCTTCCATGTTTGATTCACAATCAGATAATTTGTTCAGCATTTTGCTATTTTGTTCATCAATATAAGATCTCACTGAACTTAAACTGGTATCTACATAATTTTGCATGATAGATTGCATGTCTTGGTAGTGTTCTTCTTGCCACTGTTGATGTTGTTGGAAGAATTATTTCTGGTGGTCGAGAAGTTTCTGGTAGTGGAATTCTTATTTTTACGATTCCTCAGCAATAAGTGCATTAAATAAATTATCGCACAAACTTGGAGTATCCACATAAGGTTGCATGCCAGATTGCATGTGCTAATAGTGATCTTGTTGCCACTTTTGATGTTGTTCAAACAATTCTTTTTTGTTTTGAAGAATTGATTGGTAGTGGGCTTCTTATCTTCTTGATTCCTCAACAATGTGTGTTTTGAAGAATTGATTGGTAGTGGACATGGTTGCAATACATGCATGGTCAAGCACCGCATGGAATAATTACCGATCAAGACAGGGCAATGCAGAATGCAATTCAAATTGTATTTCCACACATGAAGCATAGGTGGTGTTTGTGGCATATCCTGAAGAAGTTGCCTGAGAAGTTTGGCTATGATGTTGATAAAGCTTTGATCTTTTCGACTATCTACGGATTAATATATGATTCGTAGAGTGCTGAAGAATTCAATAAAGGTTGGAGAGCAATGATTAATACGTTTAAGATGTACGATAATGAGTGGTTGTCAAAATTGTTTGAAAACAGAGGCCGCTGGGTACCGTGCTTATTGAAAACCATATTCTGGGCCGGAATGTTTACTACATAACGAAGTGAGAGTATGAATGCATTCTTCGACGGATATGTGCACTCGAAGACCCCTTTGAAGCAATTTGTTGAACAATATGAAAGAGCACTGAGAAATAAAGTCGAGAAGGAGTTTCGGGCTGATTTCAAATCATACTCGCAAATGGTAACTTGCATAATAAATTACGATATGGTAAAGTAATTTCAAAAATTGTACACCATTTCGAAGTTCAGGGAATCCAGGACGAGTTCATTAGAGAGGTTTACTGTGATATCATATCTATTTCATAGGGAAATTCAGGGATGATTACGAGGTTCCAGAGGATATCCGACTGCGTGGAGATCGTCTGATGAAGAAGAGTATGTGTTGCATGTTAGTTTACTGTGAAGAACACGTGCGTTGCACGTTGCTCGTTCATCCGTGCAAGATCTCAGCACTACACGGAGACGACTACGGAGAAATGTCCACGCAGTATCTCTGTGATGCGTGGAGTAGTCTCTGCGCGTAGATTGTAACTCAATTATTTAAATTGATTTTTGTCTTTGAAAAACTACTACAAAATAATTCGTGAATCTCATATCAAAATCCGGCCAGTGCTTTGAAGTTCTGGCTTTGTTTTAACTGAAAATAGCGAAAATGAAAGTAAATGTATTTTCAGTGTTTTTGAAAACTGAAAACTGAAATGGCTTCAAAAGGCAAAGAGAACATCTTAATGTATTGGTAATGTGATCAAAATTTAGAGTAATAATAAGAAGTTATATTCTAGTATCGTTTGTTATCAATCGAAAGTTGTGTAATGTAAAAAAATGGAGACAAACGGACATGAACTAAAAGGATAAAGCATCACACTATTTAACATATTCCAACCAAAATATGAATACATAGGATGTTGAACAATTACAGAGCCAAACTACAAATGATGTTTGGTTCAATAACTAATTCATCAGGAGCTTGAAATAGAACTGATATTCTAAAGTTCATACATGAATTCCAGAATTCAAGTTAACTACAATGAGACAAACGGAACAAAAACTATTTCTAACTTTGACAAAAACCATTTTGAAGTTTTATCATTTATCCAATGCTTTAAGATTCTGTATCATTCAATAACCTCATCAATGGATTCATTCATTGCAATGGCTTTGTCTTTGCCACCATCATCTCTTTCATCTTCATTTTCTCTGTTTTTAGAATGTGAAGAACTGGAAGCAAAATACAATTCCCTTTTAGCTGATGATTCATTAGAATCATCTTGTGTGAAGTGTAGTGATTTAGCTAATGGAGTTAGGATGTGCTTTCATCAATACTCTCATGTGGACTTTTTGCTGTTGTTCAAGACTTGTCTACAATGCTTCTCCATTTTTTTGTTTCACAGCTTTTACATAGAAAGGGGTCTTCATTTGCTAAAGTGACAATTGATTCTAGAAGGGTTGTTGTGTGATGCTGAAAGAAGAGGACACTATTTAGCAATGTAAATGAATGTATGATAGAGGTAGGTACCAGAGTTGTTTCTTTCATCAATGTGAAAGCAAAGCATTGTAAGAACTTTTGAGTCGGTTCTCCTATCATTGTAGCATGAATATATCCTGACGAATCTTGCAATAGAAGCTCTTGCTTTGTGTCAATATGACATAGAATTCAATATGATATAGAATAGATAGATGACATAAGAAGTGAAAAACCATGTATTGTATTAAATTCTATTCATTTATACATAATTATAACCTCGGAATAGCATGCGCTTGAGAGTATCTACATAATGAGCAAGAATGGATTTCATCAGAATCAGCATATGGAGATTTATTATAATTGTTGCATGACATGTACCAAAAAGATTGATCATGATGTGCGATATGTGCTTTTACTTTTAACTAAAATGTAGTTTTGCTATGGTAACAAAATAAGAATCAGTTAATAATGTATGTTTGAAAATGAACTGGGAGGAATATATATTATAGTTTAGGAAGATTAAATGTAAGAATGGGGTCACTTATCACAAACAAAAGCCCCTCTATATTTCTGATTTGAGTGATTCTGTCTTCTATTGGAATTGACATTCTTGAGGAAGTCAATTCGTAATAACATTTCTTAGTTACAATGTCATCCAGCTTTTGAAGATTTGTATCCACCCTTGTATTAGATGTGATTAAAATAGTAAGTGAAACAGAAAACATAGATGAATGTTTTTGAAAATTGAATAGAATTTGCAGTTTGAAGATTTGAAATGTCTGAGCCTACTCATACTTCTAGTGTACCTTTTGGAAAGTAATTTTTGTAAAAATAGTTCTTTGTTCCCTTATATTAGATAGATAAGGTAGGTAACTTACATCTGAAGTAAAGGGACAAATAGTACAAAATGAACCTTTTGAAAATTGAATCACATATCAAAGGCATGTTATTAGTGTTGTAGTTTCTTAATTCACATAAACTTCAATGAAAGACAGCTGGACCAAACGAAATTCTATTTGTTTACAACACAAATGCACCACATTCAAAATTTATGTGCATGCACTTAAGTTATAAGGGAAAGTTAAGCTCTAAATGGAATCTGTAGTGTCTTTCTTAAGTAATTACTTTGTTGTCAGAGTAATGTAACCACAACACTCATTGATGTAGTATTGAACATAAAAGTATAGTAAACAACTTAAATTGAAGAAAGGTTTTAAGAGCAAGAACCAAGACTTTAATTTAGTAGTTTGTTCGAAAGGAGCATCAATGATGAAAGAGTTGCTGGGCTTCGTTGATGTTGAAAGACCTATTATAACACGAAATGAAAAATTGTATAAATGAAACTGTGAGTAAGGAAATACCGATTCAATATATATTTATGTAAAGGGTACTATTGAAAGATGATACTTTTAGTTGTTTTCTAACAACAATTGGTCTCTTAGTCAAGTTATTTGAAATAATAGTACATTCCTTCTCCACAAAACCATTCCACATGGTTAATACTATTATTTGAAACCTGTAAAATGTGGAAAAAGATTGGAGGTTAAAAGAGTTTGTGTTGAAATAAAGTGATCAAAACTTTTTTTATTTAGAAATATAAATTTCAAAAGTAGCTGTACAAATTTGTCATTGACAAGAATCACATCTTTAACATAAGATTGTGATCCAAAGTATGTTTGAATCAATCTTTTCGGTCGAATATCGATAGCTGCTCTAAGGATGGCTAAAAAATTGGCAAAGAATAATTAGTAGTTGTATGTATTTAAAAAGACAATAAGTAGAAATGGGTAAAGGAAGGTACTAAAAATTACAAATGTCTGTGTTTGTGTCCATATAATCCTGCAGCTTATGAAAAGGANAGTAGCTGTACAAATTTGTCATTGACAAGAATCACATCTTTAACATAAGATTGTGATCCAAAGTATGTTTGAATCAATCTTTTCGGTCGAATATCGATAGCTGCTCTAAGGATGGCTAAAAAATTGGCAAAGAATAATTAGTAGTTGTATGTATTTAAAAAGACAATAAGTAGAAATGGGTAAAGGAAGGTACTAAAAATTACAAATGTCTGTGTTTGTGTCCATATAATCCTGCAGCTTATGAAAAGGAGTAAACACACAAAAGTACACTGTGGTCTTCTCGAATCTCTTGTATTCTAGTTGTTTTAGAAATGGTGCATTGGAATTTACCTACGCTTTCCCTAAATTGTGGTAGTGTATATTTGACTGGTGCATTAGATATCAAATATGTTTTTGATAAGACAAATCGGTTTTCTAGAGCTACTATGTTGGGATCAAAGATTGTAGTTTGCACCTTGTTTCCCTTTTACAACAGAGAGAATAGAATATTAACATTCTTCTTGTGTAATCAACTATATTAAAGAAATATAACTCTGTGGTCAAATAGATAAGAGATGAAAGGTATCTGAGTGAAGAACATACTCTGTGTCTATTAATGTCATTTTCAAGTATCTAGTGGAACTACTCATGACTTTTTTTGGTGAACTCTTTTCAGCCACAATAACTTTGGTAGTTCAGTCACTTTGGCTTGGATAGATATTTGGGATTACTTTGTAGTTTTTACTCATTTTCCTGCATGAATTGAAGAAGGAAATGCAGTTATCATGACAATAAAATTACAAACTATGAAATACATGAAGAGAATACAGAAAAAAGAATTCTTTTTTTGTGAAGAGAAATCTTATTATTACCTTTAGAAAAGAACTCCGGAAAAATGAATAGTTTAGAGAAGGAGATTGCATAAGACACATATATAATCGATGTTTTGTAAGGGGGGAAATGTATACAGATGTAAAGTACTTTGATTATGTTTGATTATTAGATAAAAATATCTCTACATCTAGCAGAGGGGCTGTACAATTCAGAGTTAGTAGATTTCTATACAAAAAGTATGGATGTCAGTTTTTTTGGCAGGCAGTACCTCTAATTCATGAAAGAGAAATAAGAGTAGTGGATTTAGGTATGGGTTTGAGCAATGTGTAGTCAAATCGCACAAACCAGATTTCATATAGCTTCCATTTCATGTTGAAAACCATATCGAAATTTGAAATTTAATAAGTTCTAGAAAACATTTGGTCACAATAGATGAAATATACAGCTTGACAATGTTATATAACATACAAGAGAATATCTTCTGAGTCATTTTTACATCATCTACTACTATAATTTCAAACTCGTGTTGATCAGATAACAAGTAAAAGTTATAAATTTACATAGTTTAACATAGTTGTAATCGTGTTTTTATCTAAATTTGTAAATAATAAGCCCACTATGGTAATGAAATTTCATACTTCTTAGTGTGGAAATACTGATAGTAGTCACTAATTTCGAGAAGCTTTATTTAACGTAAGAATTTAGAATTTGTTTTGGCTGTAAAGAAAATTGTTAGTCATGATATAACTAATGAAATGATAGAGAGTATAATAAGAAGAGTGGAACCCGGATGTACAATCTAAAGGATCATACTTCAGTCAAATTTTAGCATGCATGATGAAACTTACGTTGTAAAGCTAATACCAAATCGTTAAGGAATAAATGTAACACACACCCTAAAGAACAAATATGTACTGTTTAATAAGTTTAAAATATATCTTCATGAATAGGGGAGCACATTAAACATGAGTTCAGGAACCAAATAGGATATTGTAACACTAAAAATGCAAAAAAGATTCTTGAATGGCTCAACTGAACAATAATTTAAAATGATCATGAATTTAGATTGTTACCTCACTAACGGGGTAAGATATTGGGTGAATATAATGAAGAGCAGAACTTGAAAAAAAGGGTGAATTTAGTACAAAAACTTAGTCTATACCTTCAGCATATAGCTTGATGGATCACCTGAGACATGTAGATAATTGAGCAAGCAAATAAAACTACATTTGACTTCTCTGACTAAATAGCAATAAACGAGCAGAATACTAATAATAAGCAAAAAAAATAAAAGCTCAATCTAACAAAGAAAAAGAAGTTTTTATAACAATGGCAGATTGAGTACTGATAATGGATTGGAAAATACTCTATAGCATTAAGGAAAAAACATAAAATAAAATTTTTACTGGTATCAAACATCTCAAAATAGTATGAAGAAGAATATTTTCCTCAAAATTAAATGTTACAAAAAGAAATAGAGATATATTTAGTGTTAGCGATGAAAGTTAACATGTTTAAAAATGATCTCATAAGCATTTCACATTGTGTACAAACGAATAAAAAATTTAGGGGTATAAGATTTATGTTTCCAAAAATAAGTTGGCAAGCAAATTATAATTGAATGGCATAGCATATAAGAATAGCTAACCTCATATAGTGCATCCTCATGTTCTCTTCTCACAGTATTGAAGATCTTTGTTATGGGATAACAACACAGCATTCTTGAGGAACAACTTCTTTTAATTATACACTTCTTATAAATTGACTCAACAGTTAAACATGGAAGTAAACAATATGTTATATGAATTGGTATGAAAGAAGAAACCAAAATGGATTAATGCAATAAGATTTACAATTTAGAAGAAGCTTTAAATGAATTAGTCTAGCTAGAATCTTACAATACCAATGGGTTTATAGATACCGATGGCTTTATTGATGGAATTTTGAGTATAGTAATGTTTATTGTATAATAAGAGTTATATGATACTAAGAATGGCTTTAACCATGAAGTTCGAGTTTAGTAGTAATATGTTTATCGTATAATAAGAGTCATATGATACTTAAGACATAGAGAAGAAGTAAAAATAAAAATAAAAAATTACATAACTAAAGATAAAACTTCATGGTAAACAACGTTTTTTGTACATTGAACATGAAAAAATATTGGTTTGGCAAGAACTTTAATACATGCACTTGCTCTCACTCTTGATAATGTAACATACAATTGTCCATGTGAAAATACAGGTTCTAAAAGATATATTCCAACATATTCTAAAGTTTGTCCCTAAAATTTGTTTTTAGTCATCGCAAAGCATAGACGTATTGAGAATTGTGTTCTTTTAAATACAGTTTTATCAGACTCAAGTGGTATAAAAGGGATACGGGGCTAAAAAAACTTTCTTACCACTATATTCTCTAGTAGCAATTTCTGCATGAATGACATTCCATTTGAAGTTTTTGTATATCAATCTCGTTCCACTACATAATCCTTCTGTGGGATTAATATTTCGAAGTAATATTATAGGACAGTCAATCTTTAGCACTAACTCATGTGGTGGTATACCATTTGGGGTCAACGAATTGAAAAATTCTTCTTGCATTGATTGATCAGTTGTATCTAATTTTTCGTCAAAGTTATAATAAGTATAAGCATCTTTTGGGAAACGATCTATCAGAATACTATTGATTTGATCAATATATTCATTTTTTGGGGCTAAAATAACTCAATTAATCATATGATGAAGGTTTTTTGAGTAGTCGTCTATTTTAGGAAATACAACATCAATTAATTTATGTAATGAAATTTTGTTCTCCTCACAATGTAGAGTCATATCAGACCAAAGCTTAAGCATACCACAAGAATGTTCGTTCAGTTCCATTGCTAATTTGAAGTAAACATTCACAGAAAGGAGGATCTAAGAGAGCTCGCATAAAATGGGGCCACCGATTAGGAATTAACTAAACTCGATGTAATTACGTCTTCTTTACTCCCTCTTTGGAAAACATGTAAAATTTGTCGGGAATCTCCACCCAAAAACGATTACTTTTCCACCAAAAGGTAATTCAATGTTAGTTATATCTCTTAACATTTTATCTAAAACTTCCTCAGCTTGACAATTTATCATTGGAGCTTCATCCCATATAATTAGTTGTGTCATTCTAAACAAATCAGCTAAAGCAGATTGTTTAC
Source organism: Fraxinus greggii (assembly GCA_903798315.1). Classification (NCBI taxonomy): domain Eukaryota; kingdom Viridiplantae; phylum Streptophyta; class Magnoliopsida; order Lamiales; family Oleaceae; genus Fraxinus; species Fraxinus greggii. The sequence continues at coordinate 600 of CAIGRK010395155.1, read as the reverse complement.
TTACTAAACAAATATTATTATTATGAATATAAAGTGGAATCTTAAACCTTGAATGTGATGTTCAACCACCAGGCAATAAGCCAACAGCCAGCCACTCCTGATGATGCAGTTACTAAAGCAACCGAACTTCTTGATCTAACAGCTCCAAGTAATGCACAATATAAAAAGGTTTTCCATGTTCCACCCGGACCATCAATAAAATACATATCACCAATATTACCAAAAACTTTATTTAAAATCGAATCATAAGTAGCTCTTTGCTCTTGGTTAAGACTATCAGCGCATGAAAGATCAGTTTCAAATATTAATAGCTCTAATTCTTCACTAACCAGTCTTTCTAATATTTCATGTTGCTAGATACTAACATCATAAATAGCTAATTCATAGTCAGTCAAACATTTGTCAAGTGGTTCCGAAAATGAATATATAGACTTTAATGCGTTTATTTCTGCATCACTTATGCTCATATTTTTTCGTAAATAATCCTCAAAAGTAAATTCTTTAAATTGGTCCCACAATTTTTTTGGATCATCAGGACTACGAAATGTTAAAATAGTTGCAAACAAGCGATGTAATGAATTTGACATTTGATAATTACAA